>APFE031203210.1:213810-259084 GCA_000404065.3 Pinus taeda | reverse complement strand
AAAAATATTATGATCAATAATATTATTTTCTTAGACCGAATAAGAATGTTATTAATAAGCACATTTAATTATTAAATATTGCTAATTAACTATATCTAATCATTGATTTAATAATCACCATATTATTATTAATTATAATAAATCTAAACTTACATTAATATTTAGCAAACCACTTTGGTCAATCATGCCACTTGATATAGTATATGCAAATCACAAGAATATTTACTAACAATTTAACCATATTAAACTCATCAATATCGATAACCCACAATATATGGTAATAACTTAGTATTGTGGTTATAACTACAATATATTAGATTAATGACATCACACATATTAATTTGTAAACATTTTTAATATTTTGTTAATGATATTATTAATAACATTGATCTCCATATTAATTTCAACGTTTATTGTTATTATTAATTATTATTTTTTTAATAATTAATATTAATTGTTAATCATATATAACATAAATAATAATAATAATATAATATTTATTATATATCTTATGATTATAAATATTAAAAATATTATAAAAAATAGTATTTTAATACCCAAAATTTGTTTAATAAAAAATAATTAAATAAATAAATATATTATTAAAAATTTATATGAATAATAAAAAAAAAAAATATCCATGTTTATGAAAACATAATGGTAATACATTTTGTTCTATCATGTATTTAAATGCTTGTATTAAAAGTTGGAATTAAAAGTTGCTCTTAACATTGTAAATGTTGTAAATATATTATATGATATAACAAATTGATTATATCAAATAGTATTGAGTATGTACCAAAATGATAACATTGGAGAATTAATCATATACCACACAACATAATGTAAAGCATTGTATTGTAAACTTTATTATGAACATTGTAAAGTTTGTTGTCTAGAAGGAATACTTTGTTCCCTAATACTAATGAACACTCTGCAATGAACACAATATTAATTGAATAACCCTAAATAATGCCAAAACAAATGTTGCTAATATGAAAACAATGTAACAAAATCTAGTAGGCTTCCCAATGGCTTAGATTATCACACAATATAAACGTTGGAGGGTTTCTCTAAACCATTAATGTTTCTCCAAAATTATTAATGTATTGAAATATATTAACACTGCATAAATTTGCAATTATATATTGAATGATAGTATTAAATGAATAAAAGATGTCATTAAATGAAGAAACATTGCCTTTAAATGATGAAGAAATACATGTCTAATTTGTTTTGAATGGTCTCCACCATAATAAAAGTTGAACACTCAATGTTGCATAATAAGAACACTGTACAATGTTGCACATTCTCGAATTTAGAATGGTCTTCATGAGGTGTCAATATTATGTATGACGGTGTTTTGGATATCTAAGTATTTAAATATCTAGACATATGGATAACCAATGGTTTTATTAGTGGTAAGTAAGGATGTTGAGCACATATAGATATTTGGATATCCAAACATCCACAAAAAAATCACTAGCACAATCAATGGTTTTATTAGTGGTAAGTAAGGATCTTGAGCACATATAGATATTTGGATATCCAAGCATCCACAAAAAAATCACTAGCACATAATAACTAAAACATTTGACGTTGGATGCTTGATACTAGTGAAGTAATCTAGATGGTAATTCTGTAGAGGGCATGAGAGCATTCTTGAAACATGGATGTAGAAGGGTGTTTATGTAACAAGATGATATGACTTGCTAATGTGAAATATCAACATGTTTTGAACATGCACCAGAAGGGTGCCCTCCATAGAGAGAACATGAAAGGTGGTACATGCATGGTGAATATGTTATGGAGACTAGAGTCTACAATCCATGAATTTGGAAAAAAGTTCCTTATTGAGTTCCTCTATATATTTTATAGTATGAATATGTAAAAAATAGATATCTAGAAGGTAGGAGGTTGAAATTTTTTATAAGGGGGTGACATGGTAGAATGATCACGATGGGAATGAAAGAATCTCATAGTGTGGGAATGGGTGGAAGTGGAGCCTTGTGTTAAGGAATATGTGGAATTTTTTGGATAGAAGATAATCAATATATGTGAGAATATAAATATCCAATTATTTGACTATGTGGATATTGGGATCTTCATGATCTTTTTTTTATTTTTACACATTAAAAAGGGTGAAAAATTCAAAAGATAAAAGTATGAAAATTCTTATAAAGTGATCTATTATAAGTCTAAGGTGGGGTTGTGAGCTATAAAGTAATGTATCATGCAATGGACATGACCTTGCGAATTTCTCACACATAGGCAAAGAATAGCTTATGTAATTTATATCTAGCTAGCAACCCTCTTTATAACCCTCTTTATGAGAAGAACACATAGACTACCATGTGTCTACAACATCTTAGTAGTATGGATGTTGGCTTAGCGCTAAGAAGGGAAAATTTTCTTAGGGACATATCTTACTCTACAAAGATGGGATAGGAGTGAAATTTATATGATTGAAAAACTCTTTGTAAGTGAATATTATAGTGCTCTCTTAAAATATTCTAAACATTGGAGATAGGATTTGAATGTTCTTTAAAAAATCGTCGAGGAGATTGGGCTCCCAATACTTTATGGAAAATATATTATATAGACCATCCAACACAATTGTACTTAATTTTTTATTTCATATATCATTTTGTATTCCTTCCGTACCAACATATGTGTGTTAAAGTTTTTGTGTATAAAAAAGGAAGAGAAGCACATAAAAGACATCTATAATAATAAATTTGACATCTCACAACATAAATGTGCCTAACAATTTATATTGGAGATTTTATATTGGAGATTATAAGGCAAGATATTGATGATGATTATCGTTAGTTCCACTTAAAATAACTTGGTTTATTTCTCCATAAGAAATGTACAAATTTATTTCGTTTTCTTTAGAGTTTTATATCCATAAAAAATATTTAAAAAATAAAAATACTAACTCACTATTGCTATTATCAAAAGTTCAAAAAAAAATTCCATATTGTAACAAGTATTTTTAAAATTGTAAATTAATATCGTTTACATAGGAAATTACTTTGTTAATATCAAAAAAATCCCCAATTTCTCTGATCACAATTTTCCAACGCATGTCCTTACGGAGTCGGTAAGAGTTTTATTCCTTTTTTTTTTAAGAATGCTGGTTTTTTGTAAGATAATCAAAATAAAGAACTACTATTATAGTTTTCAAAGATAGTTCCTGATATCCCCGGAACAACATCGAATTCCTTTGGTAAGCACCGAATGCATACAGTCACATTAAAGAAATAAATGGTGCCCAGCTCAATACAAAGGGCCTTACAGTCGTTTCCGTGGTTTTTTTTTGGCTTGGATTTCCACGACTTAGGTTCTTATTTAAGATCTATGAACCACATAGTGTCAGGTCTTCAATTTTCTGTCTAGTCGTAATATCCGAATTTCTCCATTTAGCTTTCTTATTTATATATCCCTAGTAGTTCAATTTCATGCCCGACTTCTTTTTTTCTCTCTTCTTGCGCCATAAAATTAATTAATCATGGGCAGCTATTCGACACCATCCTCATGAATAACTCATTGACATAGGCATATTTTTCTTTCGCATTTGAACAGATAAAACTTTCTATAGACTTTCATAGTGGAAGTGTCCTCCTCGTTAACGGTTGTTTAGGTTTCCTTTAGAGAGGCTGTGTGGACATATTTAATGAAGGCATCTCTCTCTAATCAATTTCAAGTATGAAAAAGGCTTCATGCCACCCGGACATACCTTTTGGTGATTGTAACGTATCCGAATGTCTTTCTGTGCGCAACATTTGGGCGGTTGCGAACCTTTTATTTTATTTCAGATGTGTACAATTTTCATTATTAAGAAGGTTCTGATTACCAATTAAAATGCCGACTTCACTTCGTGATTTCTAACGTGTCCGGATTCTATTCTATGCGCACCATTTGGGCATTGAGAACCTTTTATTTTATTTTATTTGTAATGAGTACAATTTTCATGCTGAAAAAGGTTCTCATTCCCAACTAAAATGCCGACTTCTCTTATTCCTATTGTTGCCTTCCGTGTCGATAATGTTGGTCGGCTATTTAATACAAAGCAGTCTATATCTCAAAATCTCGACGTCACGCAATGCTGGATGGATTGATCGATTGCCTTTGCATTTAATCTTTCCCCACGTGGATGTCCATTACTGTGCTGATTTTGTTGAGAGAGCAATTCTCTATGTAGGTTGATCATAGTTAAGATTGGTTGATAACCGCATGGTTACTTGTAGATAAAGTTGGAATAACACAAAAATATTTTATTACAGAGATTCAGATTTGAATATATATTCAGAAGATATCTTTTACGTCAGGGATAAATATAAGACAAGTATAACAAAGTTGAGGACAAATATTTTAAGTTTTCCTCATTTTGCCAAGGAGTATTGTCCAAACCTGGTTAAAAGGCTTTTGATCGTTTGCATTTTGAATATTTTTGTGTCGGTTTTCTTTGAAATTTAGTTAAAATAGTAGACATAGCGGATTCTAGTTTTTAAGTTTGTAAAGTTAATTTACGTTTTGGTTGTAATTTAGTACAACAATGATGAGAAAATTTCTTTTTAGGTATAGCTTAAATAATTTTTTTGGGCTTAGGAATGAATATTTTAGTAGGAAATATTATAATATTAAATTAGAATAATTATTGAGTTATTAGGTTCATTTTACAATTTTAGTGCTAAGGATGTTTTAAGTATTAAAAAAATGTGGTACATATTTAATTAGTTGTTTATATAACTTATTATAATGTAATGTAAGGTAATTAGGAAAAAAAATATAAGATGTTTAAGCTCATCTTTCTAAAATAATTAACCCTTTAAATATAAAAAAATGTTAAATTTTTTATTTTAATAGTGTATAGAATAAAATATCTAATGTAAAGTTAAGAATAAAATACTTTAATATAAATGTATTGATAGAAATATATTAGTAACAAAAAAACAAGTTTAATATCCGGTAATAAAATTACTCAATGCACATGTTGTGCAATCTCCATAACATTCAAAAATACAATTTAAACAAAAAAAAATTAAACAAAGTTTTTTGCACTCCAAAATATGTTTGCAAGTGAGGAAGTTTGATCCCTCTATGTTTTTGTTAGATCTATGGTGAAGATGGATCTATGTGAGTCTTTTAAGCCAAAAATCTCATTGTAATGGCAAGTGTGAATGCAATGCAAAAGTATGTTTGTACATTTTAAACTAAAAATAAAATACTCTCTAAATTGAAATAATTTTCAAAAAAGAAAGATATGATATGCTATTTAATTCATCCTTACACCTATACTAATATACCCTATATTCATGTAATATAATTAGATGGAAAATGTGAGTAGGGTTTTAAATATTTATATTTGTCTCTCAGGCAATTTATTCATATCAACTTTATATCCAAAAGAATAGATGAAAATAAGATATTTAATGTTGATATTGAATATAGTTATAAAAAAATAATTTTTTGAATCCTTGAGTATAATTCTGGATTGAAAAAATAACTCAATACCATATTATGTAATCTATAATAGATATTTCAAAAATGCAATTTAAATAAAGAAAAATATACAGATTTATCTTTGGTCCATCTTAAATAAGTAAATAATTTGAGTCATCTTATATCATAATTAAAATTAATTTAATAAATTTTTTTATTTCTAACTCACAAAGATTGTTTAAACATACGTGTTACAAACACTTCTCTTTCTTTATATCCTTGAAACAGTTCGTTTGTGCTGATTCGGTTTAAAATTCAGTTAAAATGGTATAAATAACGCACAGCTAATTTTAACTATTTATAAAAGGCTATTTATTCTGCAGTGTAAGCGAGTGAGTGAAACATGAATTCAAACACCTATCTTGCAAATGATAACTAAATATTTTTCATGGAGGAATTAAATAGTTTAACAAGAAACATTAGAATAGTAAATTAGAATAATTTATTTTTTTTTTAATTTTTATCCAGTATTTTCTAAACCAGGTTAAAATATTTTCTTTGTATTCTTAATATTTTTGGTTGGGGTCTGCCTTAAACTCTAGTTAAAATAGTCGGTAGAGAAGACTCTAGTTTTTATATTTGGACAAGTTGATTTAAGTTTTGAGTGTAACGTATTCAAAAAAACAATATAAAAAATTCATTTTAAGTATAGCCTAAATATTTATCAGCCATGAATTAACTTTTTAATAACCTTTTAATAGGAAATATTATACTATTAAATTAAAGTAATTATGGTTTATAAAATTAGGATTTTATATTTTATGAGATTGATAGGTTGTTTTATTAACTCATTTTATGGCTTAAACTTTATTAGCTGGAAATTTTACAAGTAAAAATTTAACCGCTTAGTGTGGTCAAGTTTAGGTTAGATAGTCTTAGGTTTCATGTTATGTTATATAGAATACTTTTCATTAAAGATTCATTTCAACCATGAATCTAATATGAGGTTAGATGGTTTTAGGTTTCATGCACTTATTTCACATCACATAAATGCATATAGATTGCTTTTCATTAAAGGTTTATCTTAACCATAGATCTAACATGAGGTGAGGGTGATCAAATTTTTTCAAGGTGCAAACTTATTTTATATTGCAAAAAACAATGTGAATTTTTTTATTGTTTAGAATGTATCTTTAAATGTTATTGAGAGTATAAGATGTGCACTTAGTCATTTTATTAAAACACATTAAAAACAAATTGGTTACTAATATATTTCTAAGTATATATATGAATATTAATTCATATTAAAATATTTTCTTCATAATCCACATTGGATATTTTATTCTATACAACATTAAAATAATTTCTTTTAATGATTTTTTTCTTTAGATACAATTATATGAACTTGATATCAAGTGTTAAAATATTTTTGAAAAGTATAGGGTGTAAACAACTTAATCACATACATTTTTTACTTCTAATTACTTTACATGAAATTATTTTAGGTCATCTAGATAACTAATTAAATATGCATAGCATAACTTTTTTTCTTTATGCATTTTATTTTGATTTTTATAAGTCCTCACATATTTACACATAGCCTTCATTTGGGATGAGCTAAGTTGCTCATTATGTAGCCGAATGTCAAGTTGATGTCTAACCAATTTTGTACCTCTTACAATAAAAATAAAATATTTCTTCAATAGAAAAGCAATCTGAACTATAATAGAAAATAAAAGAAAATATGCTACTCATATTATAATTTCATGTAAATTAATTAGAGGTAAAAAAAAATTGTAAAGTGTTTAAACCTTATAATTTTCAAAAATATTTTAACACATAATATCAACTTCATATATATCTATATATAGAAAAGAACAAAAAATATCTTAAATTTCTATGATATTAATAATGTGTTCTAAAAATATAAAATATTTTAATTGAAGTAACATTGAGATTTAAATATATTTTAACAAAGATTTAATGTAAGCTAATAAAATTAACTTGATTCACATGTTATGTAATCCAAAAATTTAATTTAAAGGAAATTATTCTTTATTAGATTTATGATTAACATAAATTTATATCTATTGGTTTTTCTCCAGAAACGTTTTCAAAACTTAATTTAAAAGTTTTTAAATATTCTTTTTCCAATTCTCTTTTTAAAATTTTTAGTTAAATATTAGATAAACACTAGTTTTGAATTTGTTACAAAGCTAATTAGTCGGAGCGTAACGTAGTGAAACAAGCGATAGGAAATTTCTTGTACAGTATAACTTAAATTATTTTTAGTTAAAATATTGGAGAAAACAGTAGTTTTGAATTTGTACAATCTAATTTAAATTTAAAATATTATAGCAAACACTACTTTTTGAATTTGTACAAGCTAATTTAAGATCGGAGCGTAACGTAGTGAAACAACGATAGGAAAATTTCTTTTAAGTATAACTTAAATATTTTTCTTTCATGATTTAATATTTTAATATGAAAAATTACAATATTTAATTAGATTAATTTTTTTTTATTTCTATTAAGGAGTATTGTCTAAACAGGTTAAAATTTTTCTTTCCATTTTTTGATATTTTAAAAATTTTGTGAAAAATTGTCAATAGAAAACTATAATTTGGACAATTTAATTGAAATTTTGAGTTGTTAATAGGATAATTATTTTTAAATATAACTTAATAAGTTTTCTTATTATGAATTATATTTTAATTAAAATATATATCTATATATATATTTATATTTTACAGTTTTATATTACTGGGTGATATGTTTATATGAATTAATATTTTAATAATATATATATAATATTATAGATAGATATATATTTTCCAGTTTTATATTTACTCGTAGATATGGTTTAAAGATATTAGTTATAAAATTTTATAGAAGATCTTAATATAGATAAGATTTTAAATTTTGATGGTTGAAAAAGTCTTAAATTACACCTACTCAATCCCTAAAACAAATTAATAGTGCAAAATAAAAAAAAAAACCGTTAAACATATGAAAATATAAAAAGATGTAAAAGCTTTTGTTTTACTAACTAAGAGAAAACAACTAAAAATATCAATTAAAAAAAAAACATATAAATGGAAACTCTTGCGCGAATTTGTTCCAGCCAAGATGTACAACAAATTAAAACATATACTGATCAAGTTAAATCATGCACACTAGACACGGCAATATAACGTGGTTCATCCAACCAATATGGGCTACGTCCACCAAACATAGGCATCAACAATCTTTATTAATCAAAGATGAGATTACAAAAATAATCAATTCTTCACAAACTCTCACACCAAAAAACAATCCGTATGGATACTTGTTTTATAGCAAGGAGAATCTAACTGCGTCATAAATCCTCTCACATCAAATATAGGATGCATTATCTCTCTCCCAACAACCTAGAGTTAATCTAGCAACCAATTCCTATTTTTGTCACCTACTCAGATTTTTGCCTATTTTATTTAAAACGGAAAATCTCAACAATCTCCACCTTGACAACAATTAGCGTGATGCCCTCTTTATTTATTACTTTATCTAATCTAGCAACCAATTCCTATTGTTGTCACCTACTCATATTTTTGCCTATTTTATTTAAAACGGAAAATCTCAACAATCTCCACCTTGACAACAATTAGCGTGATGCCCTCTTTATTTATTACTTTATCTTTTTTGCAAGCCAAGAGAAGCCAAACACCAGCATAGCTTCTCTAACAAAACTGGTTTCGTGAACATGTCTGCACAATTCTCCTTTCTATGCACCTTTTCAAGAGAGACTCCCCTTTCAGTGATAACCTGTCTTACAAAATGGTACTTGATGAGTATATGCTTTGATTTACTATGATAGGCCGGATTCTTAGCCAAATGTATTGCACTTTGACTGTCACAAAATAACTTGATGTTGTCGTGCAACCTACCAAAATTCACCAAACAAACCTTTCAACCAAATCGCTTCTTTGCAAGCATGAGAAGCAACAATGTATTATGCTTCTGTAGTGGATAAAGCAACAATGTTTTGTAGCTTTGACATCCAGCTGATAGCTCCACCTGCAAGAGTAAAGACGTACCCTGAGGTTGACCTTCTCTTATCCAGATCACCTGCAAAATCGGAATCAACATATCCGCAAACAAATTCACTACTCTTATTGTAAGTGATACAATAACTACTTCTGCCTCTCAAATACCGAAGCACACACTCCACTGCTGACGAGTGTTCTTTACCTGGATTTGCCATATACTTGCTGACAACCCCAACTGCATGTGAAATATCTCGTCGAGTAAAAACCATCGCATACATTAAACACCCTACTACATTGGCATATGGAATTCGAGACATATAATCCTTTTCTTCATCTGTATTAGGACATAAACTCAAAGAAAGCTTAAAATGAGAAGCTAAAGGGATTGACACAGGCTTCACATTATTCATACCAAATCGCAAAAGTATTTTCTCAATATACTTTTGTTGTGATAGCCATAACTTACCATTGCTCCTGTCTCTAAAAATCTCCATGCCCAAAATCTGTCTTGCTGCTCCTAGATCTTTCATATCAAATTTCCTTGCCATCTGAGCCTTCAACCTGTTGATTTCTTCTATGGTTTTGCTTGCTAAAAGCATATCATCAACATACAATACTAAGATAATGAATATGTCATTTTTAAATTTCTTAAAATAAACACAATGATCATATTCACTTCTAACATATTTCTGACTCAACATGAAAGAATCAAACTTCTTATACCACTACCGAGGTGACTGCTTCAGGCCATATAATGACTTCTTGAGCCTACATAAAAATTTCTCATTGCGACGCTGAACAAACCCTTCCGGTTGTTCCATATAAATTTCCTCATCTAAGTCACCATGTAGAAATGCAGTCTTAACATCTAATTGCCGCAACTCTAAATCAAGCAAAGCCACTAATGCTAACACAATTCTAATTGAAACAATTTTAACCACTGGTGAAAAAATCTCATGAAAGTCAATGCCGAATTTCTGATAAAACCCTTTTGCAACCAACCTCGCTTTGTACCTATCTTCCGTATCATCTACACCCTGTTTGAGCTTGAAAACCCATTTACACCCCACAGTTTTCCTATCCTTCAGAAGCTCAACCACATCCCAAGTGCCATTCTTACATAAGGCCGTCATTTCATCCTTCATGGCTGCTTTCCACTTGTCACTTTTCAAACCTTCTATTGCTTCCCGATAGCACAGAGGTTCATCATCATTAGCAGTAAATGCAACTGAAGTAACATAATCATCATACTTTCTCGATGGCCATTTGATTCTTATCGACCTCCTTAAGGATGTTTCTGGCGCTTCCTCGATTCGCTGACTACCATCTGTAGGAACTTCTTGATGATCAGTATCGAAGACCTGTTCATGATCTGTACCTGAACGCTGTTCATGTTCTGATTCTGAAACCTGTTCATGACTAATATCTGAACTATGGTCATCATGACTATCACTAGAAATGCTATCAAACTGAATGTGTTGAAAGTCAGATACATCATCCTATTTCAATCTACTATCTACATCTAACTGTAAAAGGGAGGATTCATTAAACTTTACATCTCTGTTGATGATGATTTTGCGGGTAGTAGGATCCCACAATCTATATCCCTTTGTTCCAACATCATACCCAACAAAGATATACCTTTTCGACTTTGGATCTAATTTAGTTCACTGATGTTTAATCAGTAGAGCATATGCATCACAACCAAATACTCTGAGTTTAGAATAGTCACAAGGGTGTCCTTTCCATACCTCTTGCGGAATATTGCAGCCTATCACCATCGATGGAGATCGGTTTATCACATAACAAACTGTTGCCACTACTTCCGTCCACAACTCCTTTTGCAACCCAGCGTTATTGAGCATACTCCTTGCTCTCTCTAGAAGAGTCCTATTCATGCGTTCAGCAACTCCATTTTGTTGAGGAGCATAAACCGTGGTCTTATGCCTCTCGATCCCTGCATCCTTGCAATAGCTATCAAACTCCTTGGAAGTAAACTCACCACCATTGTCAGTTCTTAAACATTTTATTGTTCTACCAGTGTTGTTTTCTACCAATGCTCTAAACTGCTTGAAAAATGAAAAAACATCAGACTTCCTTTTCAACATGTAGACCCTCACTTTCCTAGAAAAGTCATCAATAAACGATACAAAATATGACGAACCATCATATGAAGTTGTAGGGGCTGGACCCTAGACATCTGAATGGATATAATCAAGTATTCCTTTACCAGTATGTTTGCCTATTTTAAAATTTTGTTTACTTTGTTTTCCAAACAGACAATGCTTACAGAAATCTAACTTTTGAGACTTTAGATTTGGAACTAACTTGCGATCAGCCAAAATTTTCAACCCTCTTTCACTCATATGCCCCAATCTTTGATGCCATAAGTGAATGGAACTACTGTCATGTTCAGACACCGTAGACACAAAATCTGACCTTGTACCTCCTTCTAACTGAAATAGATTTCCTACCTTCTTAACTTTCATAACTAGTAAAATACCTTTGTAAATTTTCATTACTCCACCTTGAATTACAGTTTTATATCCATTTGAATCAAGTGTTCCTAATGAAATCAAATGTTTTCTTAAATCTAGTACATGCCTCACATCAGTTAACATTTTAGTTTCCCATCAAACATTTGTAGTTATATGCTCCCAATCCCAACAATATTACATGTTACATCATTACCCATGTACACAACTCCATCATTAATTGATTTATATTCCTTAAACCATTCTTTATGGATACACATGTGGTTTGATGCACCAGAATCTAATAACCAATGTTGACCATGATTTGACACATTAACTGATAATACTTCATCACTCATACCTGAACCAGATGTCGAACCTGTATCTGTCGTATTTGCCTCCTTCTTCTCTGTCGAAGAATCTGCTTTAGAAGTTTGCTGTTGTTGCTTCCAGCAGTCCTTCTTTAAATGCCCTGATTTGCCACAAAACCAACACTTTAGCTTACTCTTCTTCCCTTTCAACTTTGAACGTGAATCACTCGGCTTCCTAGGGCATCTTTCTTTCGAATGACCTCTGACCATCATAGCTTCTGATGCAGAGGTTTCTGAATGCAACCTTCTCCTTGTTTCTTCCGATAATAAGGATGCAACTACATCATCAAACTCAATAGTTTCTGATGAACTAAGACTTATAGAAGTAACAAAATGATCCCATGACTCGGGCAACGAGCACAATAAAGTAATAGCTTTATCCTCGGATTGAATTTTTACTTCTATACTTTGTAATTGTACAAGAAGAGTATTAAAAGCATTTAAATGATTAGAAATCGATGTACCTTCCTTCATTCACAAACTGTACAACTGTCGCTTCACGAGAATCCTATTGATTAAGGATTTGGTCATGTACAGTTTCTCCAGTTTCGTCCACAAACCAGCAGTTGTTCTCTACGACACGGTATTAAACAGGACATCATCAGCTAGACACAGTCGAATAGCACTTATTACTCTTTCATCCAACTCGGCCCACTCATTATCTGTGATGTTGTAAGGCTGTTTGGATTTGCCCAACAACACCTTTGCCACACCATGTTGGACAAGCAAATTGTATATCTTCACCTTCCAGATCTCGAAGTTATTTTTGCCATTAAACTTCTCAATTTCAAACCGGGCACTCTAAGTTTTCGCCATCTTGTATCAACCAAAAAAAAACAATAATCTCCAAATCCAACTTTTAAATACCAGCAATTAATATATAAAAAAATGCCTATGCCTTATATTACACTGCCTTTTCTTTACAAAAAAAAATTAAAATATCTGCCCCTCCTTCATCACCTCATACAAAAGAAGAGGAAATCTTTTATTTCAAACAGTATGCATGATTAACCCAATTCCTCCATTAAAACCATACAAAAGAAGAGGAAATATTTTATGTCAAACGGTATACACGACTTAAAAAAAAAAACTTCAATGCTTACAACAGTGCGGTCCTTTTCACCAAACTTACAGCAGCACTGAATTAAATACGTAGCAATACCATACGCTCCACGCAACACTGAATTAAATACGCAGCAATACCAACGCACCTCCAGCACGCAAACTACACATGCTCAAGCATGCAAACTCCAGCACGCAAACTCCAGCAGCAAGGTTTACGCATCAGGTTAACAACCTCCACGCACCAACGCTCCGTGTGTTTGAGATCAGTGTTGGTTTGTGTGCTGCTAGCAACAACTCCATGCACCAGCGCAACACTTGCACGCACAACGATCAAGCCTTGGTTTGTAATACCTCCACGCAGCACCTCCAGGCAGCACCATTCAACGCACCAGCAACACCATTCATCGTATTAAAGTGTTTAATCCACGCAGCAATGAATTAATTTAACTTGCAGGTCTCAGATGGTAGAATCCCATACGCAGTCACATGGAGTGTTAAACTTTAACGCTATTTCAAACAGCCTTCATACGCCCAATCACTATGCGCAGTCAAACAGCTTGATCACCACATGCAGGCTGATCACCAACGCAGGTATACGCAGTGTTTTGTTCAGCTAGCACCACCGTTGCCTGATCCAACAGCGCCAACTGCACGCAAGACGTTCACAGCACCTCCAACAAACTTTGGACCCGTCACTCCTCCACTACGCGCTTCTCCAACAAGCTCTGATACCATTTGTTAGAGCCAACAATGCATAGCAGACAAAAAACATATACTCAGCAAATAAAATCATGTACAGGAGACACATCAGATTAACGTGGTTCACCCAACCAATCTGAGCTACGTCCACCAAACATAGGCATCATCAATCTTTATTAATCAAACAGGAGATTACATCAATTAATCAATTCCTCACAACTCTCACTCACCAAAAACAATCCATATGGATACCTGTTTTATAGCTAAGAGAATCTAACTGCCTCATAAATCCTCTCACATCAAATATAGGATGCATTAACTCTCTCCCAACAACCTGGAGCTAATCTAGCAACAAATTCCTATTGTTGTCACCTACTGATATTTTTGCCTATTTGATTTAAAACAAAAAATCTCAACAACGATGTGGCATTAGATGCATATTGGTAAACAAACAAAAATAAATGTAGTATTATTTCATTAGCAACAAGCTTACGCGTTATGCCATAGTGATTACGGTGGAAATCGCCTTGGAATTTGGTTACAAAGACAGACCTATAGAAGAGACATCAATACGTTTAAGAGAAGTTATCCACTTGAAAACTCCAATCTAGTGGATGCAACACTATTCATTTCCGCTTGAAGGTAATGCCTTATGTTTTCTGTGTGAAACAAGAATTTTACAGTGATATTGTTGGTGAAGCTAGGATGTTTCATATGAGAAATTTTATGCATAGTACCTTTAAAATGCCACTCTTTACATAAATTAATAAAGGATAACGATTTTGTGTTATGATTATAGAAAACATAAATCATTTAATAAACAGCTGAAGAAATAAGATTTTCAAAGGAGAAAAGGTTGCATGGAAGGATAAGCGAAGGAGATTATAATTTCGGGTGGCACACTAGGTAAAATTGTCCACAATAAATATTATTTTGTTACCTTTCTTGAGAATATCACTTCGATTCCAGATGTAGTAAAGTTGCAAAGACATATTCCAAAGGTGTGAGGAAGGACTAGTTAATAATTGGTAGGAGTTTTCAGTTATGTGCAACATTTAAGATTCTGTCTTTGAGAGCAAAAGACTTTCGACAAGTGTTAGGTCAATTTTTGTGGCAACTATCTTTTAAATATGATTTAGAAAAGTAACTACCTAAATGATTTCTATGATTCATAAGGTTATTTAATGAAGTAACAATGGTTTTCCATGCCAATAAGAAATTGTTTTGGATGATTCAACAATTTACTCTAGGCTAGCATATTTAAATTAAAATTATTTGAGGGGGCGATTTGAAAGCACTAAAATATATGAAACATCTCTTGGAGAAAATTTTTGAAGATTTCAAGTCTGGTTGAATGGATTATACATGATGCAGTGAATAGAAAAAAATTACCTTAACAGAAATATAATACCATAGATGTATGAAAAATCAAGATTTTCCTAAGGACATTTTTATCATCTTTATTGTGAAGATATCCTCTTTTATTTGTTGAAATTACTTTGTAAAGAAGGTGTATCTTCGGTTAAACCCGACACCCGAGATTGAGTAAAATGGCTCAAATTTAAAATGTATAAGATATATTAAACAACCTTATTAGTTATATTGCTGATGAAAGTGTAAACATCAACAAGGTAAGTCTTGTTGATATTAGAGTTTATTTACATGGTGCATTGGAGACAATTGAATTTCTCTAAATTGAGTCTCAAGTATAGTAAGCCAATCCTAATTCCAAACAATAGTCGAAGAGTAATGAAATCACTTCAAGAGTAAATTTGGATGCAGTGGGAAGTCATGTTCATATATGGGTATGCAAGAGTAATTTGCATACAGATGTAAAGCCTTCATTCACAAAACCTTTATAAGACCATGGGAAGAAATTGTACACAACAAGAATAGAACTCGTTTGGGATATAACAAGGATGTCTTGGATGTGTCTTTTCATATTCCTGATTTTTCTAAACCTATAAAATTTCATAGTGTTATATTTCTTGATGGTGTTGTTCCAGAGATAAAATTGATTGATGCCAACATTGTGACATAGTTGGACATGTGAAAAATCAATGTTTTGATATTCACCCATGCAAGCATTGTGGAAAGTAGAATTACCATTCAAACAAATGTTCTAGAAAGAGAACTACTGTAAAACAAAAACTAGATTTGGATGGATTGCTTCTTAGGATTAGTTTAAAGCAACCAGGAAGGTTTACAGGTCATAGCATAGGATATGTTCAAGAGTATAGACCAACCTTCTAGTGATAAAGAGTACCTCATTTTCTCACCTTGTATTTGAGAAGGGGGAAATTAATGGAATTAATTGCCTACTACAAGTTTGCATATTTCTCAAGTGAACCTTAGCAAGATATCCACAAGTGAGTACGAGACATAACCTATACCAGTTAGAGCCACAGTTGTACCCAGAGAGACATCAATTTTTTTTAATCAGTTGATTGTGAACAAGACCTTCCAAATTCAAAATCTTTTGAGGAACTACATTGATAGCTCCATAGTTAGTGGTCACGTTAAAACCACATTTTTGGTTGTTTTGAGAACTACTATGAATGTTCTAGAGTTGGCGATTGTTGAGACCTTGAGTTCTACCATATTTTTCTATCATTTGTGTTTTTCTCTTAAAAAACACCATCCTTGGTTTTTGGTCATCCTTGAAAACCACTTCTTAGAGACATTCAACTCTTGTCTGAGATGTTTCTTTGCATTTTTTGCTCTCATTCTTGTACTTTGATATATCCCTTTAGATTAAAGGGGGGGCGTTAGACACCTAATCCTCAAGTTATTGTATGTTACGATAATTAATTGTTAGATTCTAAGAAGACCTGGAAATTAAATCAATAGTTTCTTTATGTATTTACATATACACTATGTACATTGTTCTTTGAGATCATCATTAATAACACAATTAATTTTGTTTTCAATTTTATTATCTTACAATATCTATTTTATTTTCATTATTTTAACTCAATATTTATTATTAAATTTTGGAATGTTATTGTTTATGACTGTTTTATTTCAACTGTTTGACTCTATTCATTGTACATTGCCTTCACTATATAATATTTTTCCCGGATCAGAATTTTCATATTTTGTCTTGATGATGAACCACACTGGAAAGTTGAAAATACGTAGAATAAAAAATTTTCATGTGATTTTTACCGAAAGAATTTCAATTTACTATATTATATCTATATATAAATATATATATATATATATATATATATATATATATATATATATTATTTTTAAATTGGCATAGATACAATTTTTTATTTTTTCACATTTTCATAAATATATTTAAATTCATATGATTTTGTATTTAATTTAAAATAATAAGATTATTTAAATTTATTAATAAATTATAATATTCTTAAATATTTCAAGAAAAAATAATATTTTCTTTGAGGATGAAGAAATAATTGATAAAATCTAGTATAAGATTATATTTTAGGCATCATTGTATCCTAAGTATTGTTTGAAGAAATTAGCTACAGTCAGTATTCATAATTTTTGATGTATTTATAACAATATATAAAAACAAGAAGGAAAGTTAAATGTTAAATTAGATGAAAGAAAATTAAAAGAAAGGTAGTCAACAAAAAGACTACTAAAATTAGGATTCTTGGAAATAGCTCATACTCATGTACATTACATATTTACCACAAGTTACTACACGCCATAATTGAAGAAAGTATTTGAGTAAAATATTGAACAAGGAACACGATATAAATACATATATTTACTTGGAGTTACTACCCACAATTATTTACGTGAGCTTCAACACTTTAAAAAATATGAGTAAATGTGTAAATGTGTAGACTTACTAGGATTTAATTTATAAAGACATGTGACTTAATTTAAGAGACATATCTCTTGGTATATTGGGTATAAAATACACTTAATTTTTCATTCCAAATATTCACTATCACACATATATATCTCTCTTATACACGTGATCTGACATATCCTAAGTCTTTCAACATTTGTGATCTTTAATTTCCTTTCATGGTAATTGGTTGAATTTTTTAAGTGTGATCATTGATGAAGATAAAAAAAACTATAATATGTATTCACAAATACTTACCATGGTTCAAAAATAAATTATTTATATCAATTGTACTAAAAAATTAACACCCACCCACCACATCCCTACCTTTATGCTCATACTATATTTTAAAAAATTAAATCAAATTTGAATAAGTGATCTTTAAATTCATCTTCATCAAATGATATATATATATATATATATATATATATATATATATATATATATATATTAAAAATTTAAAAAAAATTACTATTTGCATAAAACAAAGTTAATATAATATATATATATATATATATATATATATAAGTATAAAATCTAAGGAAAGGTTTTCATATCATAATACAAGATTTGAAGGACGCCTCATGCATATATTTAGTTGCTCATGGAGATTAGAGAACAAACATATTGGTTTTGATTAGAAAACATTGATCCATGGAACTTTTGAGGCATAGGGGTTAGTATTTTCACCTTGGTGTAAGCTTTTTCAAGTTAGTCACTCTAGCATTAGATCCATCTCGCAGTGCATTCAATAATTTCAGTTTTGGTCTTTTAATCATCGCAAAATGGAATTGAGTTTCTATTTTATAAATTCTAGTCAGTGGTTTGAATTTTATCTCTAGCTTTGTGGTACTTTGGATTTCTATGCCATCAATGGGTTTAATCGTCCTAGGTAAATGGTTTCCTAATAGCTATATTTTTTCCTCTCTCCCTACCTTCCTTCTTCTCTCAACTATTTACCTTACACATTGTGTAAAAATTCCCACTGTAGATCACCTGATAATGCAATATACTAAAGAAAAATACTAGATCTACTTCTACAATCAAACTTGGGGAAGCTTAATAAATTTGAGCTAGATCAATCAAAACACATATAACAGAGAATGAGAAATTAATCACACATGAATGTAGAAGAATACTCTCGGGAAAGCCGTAGCTAAAAACCCCGATCTCTGTATTATCATACAAGTGGAAATATGTCCAGATTACACAAATCATTAGCTCAAAAGCTATCTTGCTCTCAGTACAATCCCTCTATTGCTCATAGATAGTCAAAGGATTCTCACAAACCTTCTCCACTGCCCTCCAAGCCTCCTATTTCCTTGCGCATTTTCTCCTGAGTCCTCAAGCTGCCACCTGTGTGTAATAATCCCTCACCCACTGCTCTAACCTCTGAAATAACTGCACAAACCTAAAGGAGATAATTCCTTCTGCACGGATGAGTTTCCTTTATAGGAAAATTCCACCAACTAATAGTACATTGTCCCTTCCTTTGATCTCAACTGGGTCTCTGACTGAACTAACATGCATGAGTTACTTATGATAGAATATTCAGTTATCTGAAGTGCAACAGTTACATGGATGCATCCATTAACTAAATGAACTCATAATTAATTCCACAAACGGTTCGAACTAATCTAACCGGACTTAACTCAAATAACTGAGCTAACTAATTACAACTCAAATTACAAGTCACTCTTATCTCTTTAACTGAGGGATAAATTCCTCAATTAATGGATAAATTGTTGCATGTCCCCACATAGACTTCATGTTTGATTTTCTACAACTAATTAACTCATGGTGAATTAATTAATTATTTTACAAACAACTACTAAGATCGAATTCGAATTTTACTTCACTATTTTTGTTCAAGGACTAACTAAAATAGGAATCTATCCCGAACTGCTATTTTTAGCAATGCTATTTATAGCACTTCCATTTTTTATTCCTTGCCGCTATTTCCAACACTAGTTCCCGAACTACTATTTATAGCAGTGCTATTTTTAACACTTCTATTTTTAGCATTTCTTGTTGCGATTTTCAATAGTCCCTCTCACAAGAAATGCATTCAACTCGAACCTGATACTGAACCTTTGTAATGTTCTGCATACAACACTTCTCCCAAGTGTTATTGCTCCAAAAACTCTAGAAACAACAAAAATCTCCCAACTGACCTCTCTGTTGGGCTAGAAGCACCCTCTAATGCTGAAGCTCCCTCTATCGCTGACAAGTGCTCCCTTTGTGACCTCTGAGATGCTGCAAAACTCCATGCATCTTGCACTGTTGCACAACTCTTTGTGCCAGCATGTACTGGTTCAACACTCTTGTGCCTCTCGCATTGTTGTAGCCTACTAGCTCTGCACTGTCTTAGGATTCCTGCACTGTAACTCTCTATGTCGCTCCGTCCACATCTGCCTCTACCGACGCATCCAGTCCTACTACTCCTTGTTAGGGCTGCCGTAGCAAGGTCTAATCCAAGAGTTTGGGTACCTCAAGGATCCTACCCCTATTTCAGCCTTCTTGGGACTATCACGTCCCATCGCCCCACCTCCCACCTGGAGGTATGGCTGCATGTGATCCCGCTGCCCACATGGCTCGAAATATTCCCCTATTGGAGGTCTCTTCATGAGTGGTTGCCTCCACTTGGTCTCCTCTGGGCTTCTCCAGCTGTGGCTTCTCCACAACCTCCTGAAGTTGCTTCACCAATTGTGGCTACTCCACAATTGTCTGAGACTTCTTCTGGCACTGCATGTTGAGAGGTAATTTTCTCTCCCTCTCAACCACCAAGTATCTAACCTTTGTCTTGCTCCTCAAGGCTTTGCATGCATCTTGTACCTCAAGTGCATACAGGTTCTTGGCTAGCACACCAATCTATTTCATCTTTCTTGTCGTCACGAAATTTTCTCGAAAAAGAGTTGATTTTAAATCAGCGATATTTCCCTCGTCCAAACTCCTATTCAACAGATTATTATTTTTTTTTTTTTTGGGTATTTTTTCGCTAGGAATCCAGATCTACTATTTGTTCCTGAAAAATTTTCACAAAAATTTTTAGATTTGCTTTGTAAACACGTGGCCCATTTTTTTTTTAATTTCTTTTTTACTTTGAATTCTCTTCTTCATATACTGTTCACTACTCTGATAAATTTGGCTCCGATACCATGTAGAAAATCCCACTGTAGATCACCTGCTAATGCAATGTCCTAAAGCAAAATACTAGATCTACTTCTACAATCAAACTTGAGGAAGCTTAATCAATTTGAGCTAGATCAATTAGAACACATATAGCAAAGAATGAGAAATCAATCACACATGAACAGAGAAGAATACTCTGGGGAAAGCCTCCGCTAAAAACCCTTATCTCTGTATTATCATACAAGTGGAAATATGTTTGGATTACACAAAGCATTAGCTCACAAGCTATCCCGCTCTCAGTACAATCCCTCTGATTCTCATAGATAGTCAAAGGCTTCTCATAAACTTTCTCCTCTGCCCTCCAAGCCTCCTATTTCCTTGCACAGTTTCTCCAGGGTCTTCAAGCTACCACCTTGTTGTGGTAAAAACACAACACCCCCCATTATTGATGCGTCCACTTCGAATAATGGGGACCCTTTCTATAAAAAATTTGGCTAAGCACCTTTTTGGATTTTTATTTAGTTAATTGCCCTACGCTTTCGTTAATTTTTAGTTTTCTTTGGATTCTTGTTTTGATTGCTTTGATAGAATCGATTTTTTATAAACTTCCCATTGACGTTTGTTTCGCCTCATTTGGTCAACTGGTTTGAAAATGGGACTCTTTTGAAGTCTCATCATTTATCTAGCTTGGGTTAAAAATGCATAAAATGTACAATATTGCATTGTGTAAATAAATTTGTCCAATAACGCATTCATTTTAAATATTAACCCGTAGCAATTTTTTACCAACATTTTTCATTTTTAGTCAAGCAGCTAAATTATTAATTATCGGGGTTTTAAGAAACTCACTTTAATTTCCAAATCAAATCCTAAACTTAAAAAACCCAAACATTCAAGTGGCTGTAGTTTAGATAATTTCACCACTTAATTAAAATTCATTAAAATAAAATCAAAACCAAAATAAAAAATAATATTAAATATTATTTAATTAAGTTTAAATTAATTTAACTAAATTAAAAATTTAATATAAAATAAATAAATAATATATATAGCATCGGGAGTTTATGCGATATCGCATCGCAAGTTTTATTCGCAACACATTTTCAAAACTCATTACTCATCCCCGATGCGAAGTGCCGATTAACCATCCCCGACGCGAAGTGAAGTACCGATAAAGCATGAACCATGGTGCATTAATTCAAGGTTTTATTTAAAAACTTGGTATTCATTTCAAATGGCTCACATATTAATTCATATTTTTAAGAACGATTTGTGTGAGTATCTTACCATAGGAGTAAATAAATAATAGTGTAGGTTAATATATATATCTTAATATTAGTTTATATATATATATAATATATTATATTATTTAAAATAATATGTAATATATTATATTATTTAAATTAATATGTAGTATTTAATTAATAAATTTTAAATTAATTATATTAATTAATTTATGATATTTAATTAATTTGATTAATTTAGATTTAAGTATCATTTAGAATTAATTTTTAATTAGATTTAATTTGTTTATAAATAGTTAATTAGATATTAGTTAGTTAGATTAATGATTAAAAATTAAATTAGAAACTAATTTGGGATTAGATTTTTAATTCAAATTCTGATTTTTAGCCCAGCAACAAAATTTCCAGATTTACATCATATTTGACCCATCAACTTTAGAAGCTCATAAATTGAGTTCTACTTGGCCAAATGAGGCCCAGGACGGCTCATTGGAAAGAGAAAATCAAGGAGAACATTTTGAAGGAGGTTTCACCAACATATTTGATCATTTATTGGGCCAAAAATCAGTCAGAAGATCAGGCTCCGAATTTTGAAAACAAAACCAATTTTTTGAGTTATTGTTTTCAATTTCATTTGTCCAAAGCCTCTTCTAATTGCAGATCCATTGGTCAATAATAGCATTTACCAATCAAACCATTCCAAGCATCAATACAGAGCTTATATTTTGTTTTTAATTATTTATTTAAATAGAATTTGATTGGGTTTGATTTAATTGCCAGAAATGATATTTTGATTCCATTTTAATTTATTTTGATTTCTTTTGCAGGAAAACAGTGGAAGAAATATGGAAAAAGAATCTCAATCAATGAGAAGGCTCCAGCAATTGAAGATCAGAATTAGGAGCAAATAAAAATTGGATTTAGAAGATTTCTCTTCAACAAACGCTTCTCTCAACAATTCCTTGACCAATATTATAAATAACAAATTGCAGAATGTAAAAGGGGCTGCTCTCCTCTGCAATTTTAGACTTCTAAAAGCACTATTATAATTGGAATTTAGAGTTGTAGGAGGGAGGAGTGAAAAATCTCAGATCTGGGGATTATTGAGGATTTTCCCTTTGTATATTGAATTATTCATGAAGAACAAAGCTTGCACTATTGTGGCTCTAGTTTGGAAGGCAGAAGTTCAAGCAATGTAAAGGGTTGTTGGAGACCAAGAACATAGAAATGGATGCAATAAATTGGTATTTCTAATACTACTATTTCAAATATCAGTTTTAATTTTATGGTGACAGGAATGTGTCGTTTTATTCATGTTTGTGCACTATTGTCAATATGGGTAATTTGTCTCAATTTTGTTATTATGTATCTCTGTTTTTATGGATTAATTTCTCATTTCATAGTAACTATTTACTCTGAAATCTATCTTATGAAACCAATTTATTGAATGGTAATGTGTTGTGAACTATTTCCACATATCATTATTCAATTATTGGATTTATTGGTTTGGTAATCAATATCATTTTTGTGAACTACTTCCTGGAATGTTATTGGTTTATTATTTCAGTTAAGAGGTCTCAATAGGATGTGTTTTGATAACTATAATATTAGTTAATTGAACCACTTCATTAACTTGATATTCATTATAAACAAGACATGTTTAAATCCCAATATTTTAATTATCTTGCTCTTAGTTGGGTTAGATCTATATCTACCTAATTAAGATAGGATTTAGATTGGCTTCTTTTGCTTGCATCATAGAATAAGCTTGCATTTAGAGTAAATTCTACATTCTTTCAAGTCCTCTTCTCAAAGAGGTAAAACTTTAGTTGTGGCTTGGCTGAACCCAAATCAGCTTAAGGGTCATTCTTTTGCCTGATCAGCAAGGAGAAGTGATCTGATATCCCTGTCTATTGGTAGTGAAAGACATATCATAAACCAATAGCTATAGGGAGAAGGTAACTGGACCTAGTTTAACCAGTTGGAGCCACAACACCAAACGGAAAAGGAGCTGCTTTCAAGGTCCGGACCGGGTGGTTATCCCCCAATGTTGTTGCAGCGATTTTTGAGGCATCAACAAGTCCATAACTGGATTGGGTTCCACATTTTGCAAACACATTTCCACGCAAAGGGTGTTTTGGGGTTGTAAAATAGGATGGTTTTTCAAATCTATTTCAAGAACTAGAATGAAATTCCACATTAAATCTCATCATCTCGCTGCAACAAACATGGATCTAACAAATTTATCAAAGGGATGAAGAAAATGGGGTGATGATATTAATTTTGCATCAGGTTGGGCCTAGGAATCCATGAAATTGAGCTTTTCCTGAATCCATTTCCAAGGATGATTAATGCACGTGTCAAGGGAGCAGTTCCACTAGTAGTAAAGGCAAAGAAAAGTCTAGTTCCACTACGGAACGTGTCAAGGCTTCTACTAATCCATCATCGGTTGAAAAAATTGTGTGTAGAAAGCTTGATTTTCCGTTGAACAAAGCAATGGCTTCAAAGCTTGTATTCGGAAAGAAAAATTCAAGAAATCGTTGTTGAAAAAATAAACTAGATGAATGAACCTGCCTGTTTGTCATCTGGGTGGTGAGATGTAGAGCCCGGGAGTGAGTTTTCTGGTGAGCTGCAGGCGCCGAGTCTAACCTAGGAGTGAATTTTCTGATGCGCTGCAGGGGAGTTCCGAGTCGAATTGGTCAGGGAGCAGCCTGCGATTTGCAGAAAATTCGAATTGAAACTTGCATTAACTATCTGCGGCAAGAATGCAATGGAAATCGAGCAATCCTGTCAGACCACGACTTTAACGTGGAAAGGTGGCGGAGCTCGTGGAGGGTGGCGAAGGGCAGAGGAATTTCCGATGACTGGAGTTGGACGTTTTTCCGAGCTGCGACAGAAATCGGGCAATTCCTCCACCTTGTTAGACTACTCCATTTATAATCAATCATTATAATTAATAAATTATTGATATTTAAATTCTTCAAATATCTTTCAAACTTAAACATTTAAAAAAGAAATACACATATGCACAATTAATTACATAAAAACATCAAGCCAGGGGATATCACATTCTCCTTCGCTTGAACTTGACATTATCCTGGTGTCTCATCACAATGTTTCTGATGTACTTACAAGATTGTTAAAACAAAGAAGGATATTATTCTGTAAATGCATCCTCCATCTCCAAAGTTGCCTCTTCTAGACTAAAATGTTTCCACTTAATTTTCAACTCTGTTATATCTCTATTCTGGAGTGTGACTGCTCTCCTATCTAGAATACATAATGGTTCTGCTAGGAACTCTCCCTCTATTTCCACCTATAGAACATTCCAATTAATTATATGAGTTGGATAATGAACATACTTTTTAATAAGGACACATAAAAACATTGTGGAATTTTGGTCCAATTCTGGCTAGAACTTCAAAAGGTCTAGAGTATCTAAGTGATAACTTAGCGCAATTTCCAAGTCCAAGTGTTCTTTTCTTTGGTTTCACTTTTAAATACACATGTTCTCCCACATTAACCACCTTTGGAAGTATTTTCAAATATACATAATTATTTTGTCAGTCTTGTGTTATTTTTAAGTTTTGCCTAACCTATTTAACCACTTTTTATATTTCCTTTAACATATTTGGTCCTAATACTAATCAATCTTCAGGATAGTCCCAACTTAGAGGCAATTTGCATTTTTTTCCATCTATTACTTAAAAGGGACTCCTCTTTAAAAATGTTTGGTACCCATTGTTACAAGAAAACTGAACTAAGTGAAGGTAGTCCTCCCACTTAGTTGGGTTGTCCATAACATACATTATTAACATGTCTTCTAAAATCTGATTAGTTCTTTCTATTTTCCAAACGGTTTGAGGGTGATAATTTGTACTGAAATTCAAATTTACCCCCATTCCTTCAAATAATCCCTTCCAAAATTTTGAAGTGAATTTGGAATCACGGTCTAAAATTACATTTTTGGGCACACTGTGCAGCCTAAATATTTCCTTCATAAAATTTTCGAATATGTTGGTAGATTTAAAAATAGACTTAACAGGTATAAAGTGTGCAACTTTACTAAGCTTATCTACCACTACCATTATCGAATCATTATGTTTCTTAGTCCTTGGAAATTCAGTAATGAAATCCATGGATATGGTTTCCCATTTCTATTCTAGAATTGGAAAAGGTTGCAACAATCCCATTGGATTTTGATGAAAAGCCTTCACTTATTGTCATTCTAAACACCTAGCCACATATTCTTCTATCTTATATTTCATATTAGGCCAATAATAATCCTTCCTTAGTATCGTTATCAGTCTTTGATACTTAGGGTGCCCAATTGTTGGTTTCTTATGTCACTCATGTAACAAAATGTCTTCAATTATGGTTCATTAGGAAAGTAAATGATGCATTAAATAACAACAAATATGCATTATTTACTAAAAAATCAATATCATTTTCACCTAATTCTTCAGTTTTCTGAAATTTCTTTTTGATCTGCAAGTATCCTTCATCAAATTATGTTGTTGTTTTCATCCTTTTAATCAAATATGTTTAGCAATTCATTGCTGAATGTGTGCAAACTTGATGTAATTTCAAACTTAAGGCATCAATAATTTTATTTTCCTTGCCTTTAATATATACAATTTTGAAATCGTACTCACTAAGAAATGTTAACCATCTAGCTTGCCTAACATTTAGGTTTGGCTAGTCAAAACCATATTTAAGGCTAATATTGTATGCTTTTGTTTGAAATTTCCTCCCAATCAGGTAATGTCTCCACATTTTTAAAGCATGTATTATGGCTACCAATTCCAAATTATGCATAGCATAATTGTTTTCATGATCTTTTAACTTTCTGGACTCATAATTGATCACTTGACCCTCTTCCATTAAAACACCCCCCAATCCTTCTTTACAAGCATCTGTGCATACAACAAACTCTTTATTGGGGTCATCTAGTTTTAGGATGGGAGTAATGGTTAATAATTTCTTTAGCTTCTCAAAACTATCTTCACACTTTTTACTCCATTCAAATTTTGTTGCCTTATTTTGCAAAGAGGTAATATGATAGGCCCATTTAGGAAATCCCTTTATAAATCTTATATAGTAACATGTAATCCCCATAAATGACCTGAAATCGTCTATATATTTAGGCACTATTCACTCAATAATATCTTAACCTTTTATGGATTCACAACAATCCCTTCTTTAGACACTACATGCCCCAAATATTGAATTTGTTCTTGACAAAATAAAAACTTGCTAAACTTAGCATAAAATTAATTCTTTCTAAGAGTTTAAGGAACAATATGAAAATGTTGATCATACTCTTCCTTACTCTTAGAGTAAACTAGAATATCATCTATAAATACTATGAAAAATTTGTTAAGAAAAGGGTTCAACACAATATTCATTAAGCACATGAAAGTTTAAGTATGGGGGATTACGCAGTGCATTATAATAGATGTCATTTTGGGATTCAACTGCGTTAAGTAAGTCATTCAAACATATGACCATTTCCATGAGAGGTAGCCGTAACTGACTAATTTCTCGTGATTTTTTGAATAGTTCACTTAGCACTCATTGCATCGGGTGATGCTCACAGGGGTGAAGATGTGGGATTGAAACTAGTGAAATGTGGAGAACGAATCACATAGCATCAATCATCACTTCCGGGGCTTGCACCCGGTAACCAGGAATTCCCAGGAGGTCACCCATCCCAGAACTCCTCTGGCTCAAGCGCGCTTAACTGTGGAGTTTTTTCCACAATCAAGCCCACTTAGCTTGCTACCCCAATGCACATGAAAGTTGTTGGTGCATTAGTGAGTACAAATGACACCAATACAAATTCGTAGTGTCCATATCTTATTCTAAATAGTTCCAGGAATAATATCAACAATGAAATATATATCTCTCCTTGGAGGAAGTATTGGTATCTCCTCCGAAAATACTTCCGTATATTTTTGTAAAACATGGTAGTCTTCTAAGGATGGTTTTTGTTTGTTTTCAGCTAAGTCCTCAACCTGAACAAAAAGCATTTGATAGACTTTGCAAGAACATTTATTCATTTTTAAGGAAGAAATATTCCTCACTGAAATAACTATTTGCACCCCCTTAACCATGCAGTCCTCTCCATAATCATTAATGCAGGTGAAAGATTTCTCTATGCAGTTCAAAATAATTTTGTGATATTTTAACCAATATCAGTTGAGTGTTCATTCCATTCAAATTCAATAATGTGAGCCTAAACCTAAGGGTGTCAAGAGAATTGAACTCGCGACCTCCCAATGGAAAAATTCTTTTGAAACAGGACCTCGACCAATTGAGCTAACCCTCAAGGCTTGTTCGAATAGCTAGTTGTACTAACCAATGCATGTTTTGTTTTTCCTTCCTAAGTTCACACTTTTAAAATATAGTAGGGGAAATGTAACTTAAGGTAGATCCAGGGTTTATTAATACAAAAACATTTTGATCAAAAAATGTACCTTGGCTTCTATCATTGTAGACTGGTGGTCTGCATCTCTTCCATCTAATGTTGCACTGATTCTCGAAATATTGCAGGTGATTTCATTAATTGTTGAAGCTTCCCGCAAATTATTCACCATACCCCTTTTTTTTGCTGTAATTTTGTGGAAAGTATCTCCACGTGTGCTTTTCACTACAACCCCAACATTTAATTGGTGGTCTGGTTACTTTTGCAACATTTTTATCTCTTTTTCCAATTCCTTGTCCACTTTTTTGTCCAAAATTCCTTGGCTACTTCACACTTCTACTAAAATTCCCTTCTTGGTTAATGTTGGAAGTATTTGGAAAAGTTGGTTTCTTTAACCCCTTTTTCTTAGCATTGGACTTCTCATGCTATTTGGCCATCCAACGTTTTGAGTTGTCACCTTCCTTCTAATTTTGAGCAAAAAAAAGTTTTTCCTTTCTTATGATTTTGTCCATTTTTTTTGGGTTATTGAACTCAACTATTTCTCTATATGAGAAAGGTAAACAACTAGCAAATATTGTATTTTAGTCTTTTCCTCCATGTACAACACGTACCTCAGCAAGATCATAAATTCATTAACAAACTCATCCATAGTAGACTCTCCCAATCTTAACTCATGAAATTCTCTAGCTTTTTCAATTGGTAAGTTGTTAATTGCACCTTCAAATTACCTGGATACTTATAGACCTCAAAATATTTAGATATATTGAGAAGTCATGATTTTTCTCCTAGAGATTCACCATCAAAATTAGGAGGCCTAATCTTTTAAAATCCCCTTGCAATTGAGACGTACTCCTCTTCTTCCTAGGTGTGGAAGTATTACTCTCAAGCTTCTATTCTTCTTCCTTATCAAACTCTTGAGATTCACTTCCACTAGAAGTTATGGAATCTGTGGTGTATGTTGTCTCACTCCTAGTTCTCTTTTTAAGAGTTTCTGTTGCTTTCTTATTACATTTGTCTTTTTTTAATTTCCTCAAAAGATTACTATTAATATCTTCCTGTTCTTCGTTAGTTTTGGACATCATTTATTGGTTTTCCTTTATATTATCTAAGTCCATCTTCAAGCTTCGTATTACTTGCAATAATTCAAATTCTTGCTTTTCTACATTACTGGTTCCTCCACTCATCATTCCTAATTCAGTGTCAGGTTCTTCACCACCTCTAGATGATCCTATGGAAGTTTGCCCACTAAATTCCTCAACCATACTTCAAGCTTTTTACAAGAATCCTTTAAAATTTTGAACATGTCAAAATAAATAACAATCTTAGTTTTCGAGGACCCATACAAGGTCCAACGTTGTAACCTATAGCTCTGATATCACTTGTAATTTACCTTATTTCAACCTAAATAATTTGGTTTTTAAAATATTCAACGTACGATATATATATGTATAACCTTATCTTTCTAATCATTTTCTTTATTGAAATCTCTTCTATTAATATTCATTTTTATGAATCATTCTTAGAAACCTTCCTATTACTGTGTTGCTACTTTCTTTAAATTCCCTTCCTTTAAATACAAACTCCCTTATAAAATCAAATTCTCCCATATCTCTTTTCCAATGAGCATTCTATATAAGGGAATATTAACGTTTTTATATATACATAATCTTCCTCCTCAATAGTTTTTTCTCATGTTTAATTTCTTACCTTTACACTCATGTATCCCTTGTCTATTATATCCTTAGACAATGTATAACATTTTTTTTTCAAAAGTAATTCAATCCATTAACAAAATGTATAATTTCTTATCCTTCAATATATTCGATTTATATCAAGCGGTTGAGGAAAAAAATCAACGCTCACTTGGGCCAACATAAAAAGAGAGCATTTGCAGGATCAAAAATTTCTCTGCTTATTAATGAAAACCACTCTTGCCAAACTCCTATACCATTTACAAACTCTATAGGAATTCCTCCCTATAAAACATCAGGTTCTACATAGGTAAGTGGCTCAAGTGAATCCACAATAAGTTAAGATTTATGAACTACAAATTCATGTTGTTCATGATGATCTTCTTATGGTTATGGAAGCATAGCCATTACTAGATACCTCTTAGACTTGAAATCAAGAAGGGATTTATATTCAAGTAACCAGAAAAGAACATCATGCAATTGTAAATGTTGAATAAGATTGTTTAAATCTAAGCGGCATGCACTTATCGTCGATAGAAAATCTTCCATGTCATCTTTGGAAATCTTGGGAATGGCATGAAGGCCCTTCCAAATGAAGAGGAATGGAGCCCAACCAAAAAGGCAATCCTCACATGTGTTTCCTCCGCTTTCGTTGCACCAAAACCTGGACTTGCCTGAGGGATCACTATGGCAACCTCCACTCACAACATCTCAATGCAAGGCACCCTCAACTTATTCCGTAGGCAAGTGCCTATATACATTCACCTGGCAATGGATTCAACAATCTTGAGGATTTTATCGGAGAGAGGAGGCCTCAACCCATATGGGATCACAATGTGATGGAAGTTTCAGTTTTTTGTATTTGGTTTCCATAGAAAAATAGTTTGGAGTGTCAGATTGGGCTCCAAATGGAATGTACAAAAGCGATCTTTGGTATTTATCTAGGGCTTCATGTCTGGAAGCGAGAATGGGATAGTTTTTATAGTATAAATCAAACTCTAATATGTACCAAAATGGTAGTCTCATGCTTTTAAAGATGTCATGTCCCTTCTCAAATGAAATAGTCACGGGGTGCAACAACACAATTTTGGCATCATTTTTGGCCTAGGAGGACCCCACACACAGAACTTAGGAACTATAGGCAATTCGATTTATTTATGGCAGCTAGTGGAATGTGGAGGCACCACATGCATAATTCGAACTTGGCCAAGGAATGCGTTGGAGGGAGTTTGAACTAGTGGAAGGGAGCGCCCACAAGAGGCTAAGGGGATCCAAAGTCATAAAAGAGGATGGAGCTCTCATTTTGCAGGATTCTGATTATCTGACAAACAAACTTACTCTTGTAGGCTATGTTGCTTAGCGAGTCTACTGGTTGTTTAGCCACGAGTCTTCTACAAGGAAGATTCAACCTCTACTTCAAGGGACTATTCGTGCCCTCCCTTGGGAGGCTGATCCACAAATATTGCAGGAGTTTCAATATCGATGCACAGTTCACCCAACCACACAGAGGAAGGGATTGTGTAACTTCTGGGTGGCCAGAAATACACAGAAGAGGATTAAGCCAGTCGGGAGGTCCATAACTTACTGGGAGTTTCGGGAGCAAGGAAGGTAGAGGGCTGAGAGTATTTTCTTAGAGTTTTGCAGCCAGCTAGTTAGTACACACAACAATATGCATTTTTGGGCAAAGGGACTGTGCAGTGACCTCTGGAAGCAAATTTGTAGGGCTTAAGTGAGCAGCCATCTTGTCCAAGGGCCATCAGGGGAGCAAGGGATTAGCTACTGCAGGTGAAAGCAATAATTGAGGGGTGTTTCCAGGTGAATTTATAGGTTGTTTCCTGCAAATCGAATTTAGCAGCAGTAGCCGGAGAGGGGCTCCCAAAAGGCTGAAAATCCAAATTCAAAATAGAGAAATTCCCTTTTGGGTTTTTCTGGGTTTTTTCTAGGGAGTCTAAGGCTAAAATTACATAATTTTCTGGGCAGTTTTTGGGAACATTCCAGCAAGTTGAAATCAGCATAACAACAGTTTTCTGGGACAATGCAATGCATAGTGGTGCAACAACTAAACGACCATCTTTCTAGCTATTCCATCACCTGGGTTTGGTCCAGCTTTTCCTTGAGACAAGCCCAAGTGCACCACTTCATTCATATATTGTACTCATGCTCTCATATTTCATAATATATGGCTCAGTAGTTCTATTTTTACAATGTTTGATGGGTGTTTGATACATGTTTTTAATTTTATGTATTGCACTATTTGTTTATTTGAAATATCACTTAAATTCTTGTTTAGGAACATTACAATGGTATCAGAGCCTAATTCTTGGCTCAAATGTGGGGGTTTGTTTCCTATGAGAGAATACTGAGAGAACATCACTTACCAGAGGCAGAGGTACAGGAGCAGAGAAAGGGAGTTGGAAATTACACCAGACACAGAGGAAAGAGGGAAAATAGTGGTCAAAGAGGAGGAAATGATAGAGCCCAACAGTAGGGAGGAGATGGCTTTCGATAGCCTCTTGAGGGCTCTGAGTGACTTGGCCAAGGGGCAGAAAAACATGCCAGAGGAGATCAAACCATAGAGGCGAGACAAAGCCACACTTAGATGGTTTTTGTGTGGAGAGAATTCTAGGTATTTTCAGCCCTTCGATCATCCCTCACCAGCAGTGAAACGCCCTTCAGTGAGTGTTCCCACTAGGGCCATACTACCCTCCTTTGTGCCAATAACACAGATCGAACCAACAAGGTAGGAAGACACTCCTGAGATGGGGGATTACTTCATAGAGTGGTAGGTGATGGACGAAGATTTAAAGAAGCCCTCTCCTTTAGAGATTATTGCAAGCTCAAGCAAAGTGAGAGGAACAAGGGGTACAGAGAACAGGGGGCCCAGAACTATGAGTTGCAGAGAACTATAGGGAGGATGTACTTCCCTACATTTGATGGCACTGCTAAGTGCACAACCATGGCTTGGGTTGAAAAGATGGACACATACTTTCAACTCAAATGGATGATGGAACAAGAGGCCATTAAGATGGAAACACTACACTTGGAGGGGAAAGCCATTGGTTTCATGGCTTAACCACTTTGGGGCATGCCTAGTTAGCTTCATATGAGGAGTTCACCAGGAGGGTGATGGAGGGATTTGATCATAGGGACCTGGAGGCGTCTTTCAGGGAGCTGACACAACTATGCTAGATAGGCAACCCAGAGTATTATTTTTATGATTTTTTGTGTGTGTCAGTGATGGTCCTAATCTGTCTGAGGCTAGGAGGGTATACACCTTCATTGAGGGTTTTCTTGAGCCTCACCACGACAGAGTTTGAGGGTTTGCTAGATAGGCAACCCAGAGTAGTATTTTTATGATTGTTTGTGTGTGTCAGTGATGGTCTTGATCTGTCCTATTGCCAAGTGATCATACCATCTAGTGTACCGAATATGTGCCCTCCTTGATAGTAGTTATGGTAAAATACTCAATGAAGACCACTTCTTTGTGGTCGATGTGCCAAACACCAACATGGTGATTTTTGTCTAGTTGTTGTATTCCCTTGGGAGAGTTACGACAAATTGGAGAAAATCTAAGATGGATTTCAAGGGGCTAGACAGAAAACTGGTGATTTTGAGAGGCATGTAGTCTTATCCGCCTCAAACGGTTTCGGCCCACAAGATGGAGGCAGATCTTCGACATGGGGACATTGCATGGGCAATCAAGTTGAGGATCTCAAAGGTTGGGGGACAGGGACAATCACCACCAACAAACATACACGCTCTTCTCGACAAGTACGTAGTGGCGTTTGGGGACATTCCACGAAGGCAACCACTAGATAGAGGGTTTGAGCACACCATTGAGCTAGACTCGGCTATACAAGCAGTCATCACTACTCCATACAGGCACCCCCAAAGCCTATAAGGATGAGATGGAGAAGCTTATTCAAGAGCTACTTGCTTTGGGTCACATCAGGCCTAGTTCCAATCTTTTTTCTCCTTTCATAATGCTGGTGAAGAAGAAGGATGGGACCCTCAGGATGTGCATAGACTACAGAACCTTTAACAGGAAGACCCTCAAGAACCAGTACCCCATTCCCGCATTAATGAGTTGATCGTTAAGCTTAAAGGAGCCAAGTACTTCTCTAAGATCGATCTGCGTTTGGGGTACCACCAGATCAGAGTTCAGAATCAGGAAATCCTAAAGAAAAGATTCTGGTTCCACTATATGCACTTTGAGTTTCTGGTCATGCCATTTCAGCTGACCAACGCTCCCGCCACATTTCCGTCTTGCATGAACCACATCTTTCGAGGGCAGCCGAGGAGGTTCGTGCTAGTGTTTTTTTATGACATCCTGATCTATAGACGAACATGGGACGAGAACCTCCAACACTTGGAGGAGGTACTGCACATTCTGGAGAAGCAGCAGTTTTATGCCAAGCTCTCCAAACACGAGTTAGGATTGACATAGATGCTTTATCTCGGGCATATCATTGCAGCAGGCGTAGTGAAGGTTCATGAGGAGAAGATCCGGTCCATCCGGGATTGGCTAGTACCCCGAAACGTGACTACGCTGAGAGGCTTCTTGGGCATTTTCACTTACTACAGGAAGTTTGTCAGGGGGTTCTCATAGCTGGCAACACCCTTGACCGACTTGACCAAGAAAGGGGCCTTCGCATGGACTGAGGGAGCATAGGCCACATTCGATTGCCTCAAGGAGGTGATGAGCAGTTGCCCTGTTTTGGAACTCCCGGATTTTTCCCAACCATTCACGGTGGAGTGTGATGCATCAAGGGTAGGAGTTGGAGCCGTATTGTCACAGGAGGGGCACCCCATAACTTTACATGAGCTGCCATATTCTATATATGACAAGGAGATGCTGGGAAAAATCCGCCAGTACTTGGTGGGAAATCAATTCCAAGTGAAGAATAATCACAACAGTTTTCGACATTCCATGGGGCAGCAGGGCCTCAATGATAAGCAACGGAGATGGGTAGCAAGGTGCAGGCCTATGACTTCAATATTGAGTATGTGTGGAGCAAGCACAATGTGGTGGCCGATCCTCTATCTTGGAGACCGGATAGGTTATATCTTATGAGAATCTTCCAGGATTGGAAGGCTCAACTGTTGGTTGAGTACTCCAAGGACACAAAGGCTTGCGAGGTGCTAGAGGGGACACATGAAAATGAGCATTACCATGTGATGGATGAGGTCATCTATTACAAGGGGTGCATTTACTTAGTTCCCAACACGCAGTTGAGGGAGAGGGTACTCCAGGCAACTCATAATTCACCAATGTTCGGACACCAAGGGTTCCAGAATACTTACATGGCTGTTCGAGAGAGGTTCATGTGGAGAGGCCTCAAGGAGGACATGCTGTAGCACGTAAGGGAATGTGAGGCTTGCCAGTGGAACAAGGGGGAGAGGACTTACCCTACAGGGCTATTACATCCACTTCTCATTCTAGAGGGTAAATGGGAAAGTATCTCGATGGATTTCATCACAGGGCTCCCCACAGTACAGGGGAAGGATTGCATATATATGTTGGTCAACAGGCTGACCAAATGTTCCCACTTCTTCGCCATCCCCACTAGATTCACGATTGCTCAGGTTATCGAGTTGTTCTTCCGGGAGGTTTTCAGACTACATGGACTCCCCAAGAACATTATTAGCGACTGAGATAGTAGATTCATGGGTGGATTTTGGTAGGCACTTTTTAGGTTGGTTGGGATGAAGCTTACTCCTAGCACTAGTTACCACCCTCAGACGGACGGCTAGACAGAGAGGGTAAAAAATTGGTTGGAGAGGAATCTGAGGAACTATGTGACAGGTCAACAGAGGACGTGGGTTCAGTGGTTTCACTTGGGCGAGTTCTGCTATAACACCACACACCACATGTCTATCGGTATGACTCCTTTTCGTGCTTTCTATGGTTATGATGCTCTAACTTTTGTTAATGTTATTTTTAGAGATAGCCAGACCCCAAAGGACAAATACTGGGTCCAAGAGAGCCAAGATATCCTCAAATCTCTCAAGGATAATCTAGTGACTACCCAGAATTAGCAAAAACTATATGTAGATCGACACAAGGTAGAGAGGCACTTTGAGGAGGGGGACCTAGTGTACCTTCAGTTGCAACCTTATAGATAGTCTACGCTGAAACAAAAGGGGGGTGAGAAGCTACAACCACACTTCTATGGGCCCTACCAGGTGACTAGGAAGGTTAGGGAGGTGGCCTATGAGCTAGCATTGCCTCCGAGGAGCAGGATGCATAACATATTTCATGTCTCATGCCTGCAGAAGGTGTTGGGACAATAGGTGGTTGCAACAACTGATCTACCTCCATTGGATGATCAGGGCCATTTGGTGCTGGAACCAGAGGCCATACTGGAAAGTAGGGAGAGAATATTGAGGAGCAGAACTGTCAAGGAGTTCTTGGTGCACTAGAAGTACTTGTCGGATGAAGATGCCACCTGGGAGGGTGAGAACATACTAGATCACCTGGCTTTGAGGTTTCTTGAGGGAAAGCAACATTTTGGAGGGGAGGACTATCACGTTCCTTCTCAAATTATTTAGTCATGGGGTGAAGCAACACAATTTTGGCATCATTTTTGGCTTAGGAGGACCCCACATGCAGAACTTAGGAACTATAGGAAATTCGATTTATTTATGGCAGCTAGTGGAATATGGGGGCCACCACATGCGTAATTCGAACTTGGCCAAGGAATGTGTTGGAGGGAATTCGAACTAGTGGAAGGAAGGGCTCACAAGAGTCTAAGGGGGTCCAAAGTGAGAAAAGAGGATGGAGCTCTCATTTTACAGGATTCTGATTATTTGACAAATAAACTTACTCTTGTACGCTCTGCTGCTTAACGAGCTAACAATTGTTTAGCCATGAGTCTTCTGCGGGGAATATTCAACCTCTACTTCTGGGGACTATCTGTGTCCGCCCTAGGGAGGTTGTTCCATAGAGGTTGCAAGAGTTTCAACATCGATTCACAATTCATCCAGCCACACAGAGGAAGGGACTGCATACTTTCTGGGCAACCAAAAATATGGAGAAGAGGATTGAGCTAGCTAGGAGGTCCCTAACTTACTGGGAGTTTCGAGAGAAAGGAAGGTAGAGGGAAGAGGGTATTTTCTCATAGTTTTGCAGCCAGCCAGTTAGTACACACAACAATACGCATTTCTAGGTAGAGGGACTGCGTAATGGCCTCTGGCAGCAAATTCGTGGGGCTTAGGTGAGCAACCATTATGGCCAAGGGGGGAGCAAGGGATCAACTTGTTGTGAAACCAGCTGAAGAAAAGATAGAAAAGATAGATCAACGCCTTAGAATTTAGCCTCTTCGAGGGGGCAACCTCCTTTACATTACATAAATGAACAATTCTTGGATGATTCAAATGAAAAGACCTCCTTTCTATATATAGGAGTCTAAGGGGGTCATAACATAATCAGAGCCGACATAACAATAATAATGTAAGGGCACAATAATAATAATAGTGGGCTTCTATGGGGCACAATAGTAACAATATGGGCACTACATGGGTACATCAATATAATAAGTGAGTTGTACTAATAACAATAAGGGGTTACACTAGTAGTATATGGGCCTAAAAAGAGAAATTCGAACAGACAGAGGCAGGGAAACTAGAAGGCCAGGAAGCGGAAATGAACAGTCAAAGAACATGCTGGCTTTAAAGCCATGAACTGATAGAGAGCAAAAAAAAGAAGGCAATGACAAGAAATCAAAAGGCAGAAAGCTAAGAGCAGAGAACAGAGAATAGAAGCCAAGCTGACCTGAAGGTAGCATCAAGCTAGATAGAGCCATATATAGTCAAAGAGTATGTGTACTCCCGAGAAGGCTTGAGAAATTCAAGTGAGCTCCTCAACATAGGCCTGTCATACTACCGTGACCCTTAGAGGTCGAGTTTTAGTAAGGAGATACACATGTACTCCAGTCCTACTGGCTTATATCTGTTAAGTGAGACTCAAATTGAGATCACTGTTGTAAAACTCTTCTTGAAAACATAATAGAGAGGCCACCACAGAAGGCTGGACCAGGAGACGTAACCCAGGGGCATTGAGTGAACGCCTTACTAAACTTGTTGTGTTTACATGTTTTCATATTATGTTTTTCTCTAACTACCTCAGCGTCTATGTATTCTAGCAATCTTATCGGTCCATTGCATAAAATAACATAGGCACATCCATGCACATGAGTCTGTAATACCTTTAATTCTTTATCCTAGATAAATTCCAGATCAAGTGGTATCAGAGCTCTAGGTTATTAAGGTTAGACAAGCTTGTGCTAGATTTTGTTGCTGAATGCTAACTAGATCAAAGCTTAAATTAGGAGAAGGAGAGTTGGTTGAAAATAACCCAGGAATTGGAAGAGTCTATTCTAAGAGTAAAATGTCAGAAGAAAGTCCCTTGGAATCAAACCTCCAGTTCATGGATAGTTTTATGACCATGAGATCCATGGTGGAGGAAATGTATAGGAAATTTAAGAGAAATAGAGATGAAGATTCATCAAACTCTAAGCAAGACAAGGGAGTAGAAGAATCTCTCCTCCATGACCACTCTAAAGCCAAAGGGAAAGAAGAAAAATTTCTCACACCTCCTAATAGCCCTAAAAATAAAAAGAAAGTATCTTCGATTAAATTAGATGTTAAATTTGATTTGACAATATATGATGCAGAGTTGAATGCAGAGAAGCTAGATAATCGGATCAGACAAATTGATGTTTATTGTAGAATGCAGAGCATTGATTCAAACAAGAGTAAGATTCAACTGGCCAGCCTATGCCTTGGGGGCACTTCCTTGGTATGGTGGGAAGGCAGGACACAAACTGACATGAAGAAACATGGTAAGATTCTTTTTGTCTAGAGTGAATTTGTTTTTGCAATTAAAAAGCAATTCTATCCACTAGCCTATATGCAGCAAGCCATGATAAGCTGGCAAACTCTTCACCAATTAAAGGGGCAAAGTGTACAAGGTTACACCCAATAATTTAGGAAAAGGGCTTTGATTCTAGGAATTTCTTTAGACTCACCTAAAACTCTGCTGAAGTATATAGGTGGTCTACACAACTACATGAGGCACACTGTCCTCATGTTTAATCCCACTAGCAGAGATGAGGTATCCATTCAGGCTACACATCTAGAAGCCAGAGGTAAGAATGGGAACCCAGAAGTTGGGGGATCATCCAAACCCACTGCAAGAAAGAATAAGGAGAAGAGAAAACAAAAATGGAAAGAGAGGAAGACAAATATTGTACAAAAGAGAAAGTCTTCATGCACTCACTATAAGAAGGATGGGCATGATGATGAACACTGCTGGATTCTGCATCTGGAGCTGAGACCCAAGAGAAATGAGGGCAAAAGGAAGAATATTGTTGCAACTATTCAAAAGGATTTGGGGTCAGACTCAAGGGATGAAACAACAATCACAGCCACAGGTATAAAACGTAAAAATTCTGAAGCATCTACTAGTAATTCTGCACAATCTACTGATAATGAAGAAAATGAGAGGAAAAGGAATGAGCTTTTTTATATTCGAGTTATTTCCAATCATCAGAAGATTGATACTTTGTTCGATAGTGGCTCATAAGTAAATTTAATTTCTGAAGCAATTGTAAAGAAGTTGGGATTACTAACCACGCCTCACGAGAAACCATATCCATTAGATTGGTTATGTGATAAAGCAAAGCTACAAGTGACTAGACAATGTAAACTTAAGTTTTCTTTTGGGTCAGCACTTGTAGATGAGGTTGAGTTAGATATAGTTCCTTTGGATATATGTGGAATTGTTTTAGGAAGTCCTTACTTGTATGATAAAAAAGCTATTTTCTATAGAGCTGAGAACAAGTATCTACTCGTTAAAGATGGAATCGAATATATTGTAAGAGCTCATAAGCTCAAGAATAATTATACTCTCATAAACTCAGGGCAGATGAAGAGAATTGTGAATTCATGCAAACAATTTTTATTGATGGTTGTAAAGGAAAATAAACCTGATAAAACCAATGTATTTGAGGGCTGTGATGCTAAACAACAAGCTAATTTAGAAAAATTTGTTTCAAAATATGATATATTATTTCAAGAACCTAAAGGTCTGCCACCCAAAAAGGAAATAGTGCATGATATTAATTTGTAGCAAGATGCTCCATTGCCTAACATCGGAATGTATAGGTTGTCCGTTTTAGAGAATGCCAGAATCAAGAAGCAGGTATAGGAGCTGCTCAAGAAAGGGTTCATAAGGCCTAGCACATCGCCATGTGGATCTCCAATTGTCTTGGTGAGAAAGAAATATGGCTCATGGAGAATGTGCATTGATTACCGAGAACTAAATAAAATAACGATAAAAAATCGTTATCCCCTTCCTTGCATAGATGATCTATTAGATCAGTTGGAAGAAGCTGTTTATTTTTCCAAGTTAGACTTGCATAGTGGATATCATCAGGTCAGAGTTGTAGAGCAAGATGCATGGAAGACTGCTTTCAAAACAAAGCAGGGATTGTATGAGTGGCTGGTTATGCCTTTTGGCTTAACTAATGCTCTTGCTACTTTCATGAGAGTAAAGAATGATGTACTCAAACCTTTTCTTGATGATTTTTTTATTGTATATTTGGATGACATTTTTATTTTTAGCAAAACGTGGGAAGAACATTTAAAGCATGTTAAGCATACTCTAGATGTTTTGAAAAGAAAAAATCTTTATGTTAAACTCTCAAAATGTGAATTTGGCAAAACATATTTGAATTATTTGGGTCATATAGTAGGGGGTGGTGAATTGAAGATAGATCCCTCTAAGGTTGCAGTCATGTAAACTGGCCTAAGCCCAATTCTGCTACAGAAGTTAGAAGCTTCCTAGGAGCAGCACAATATTGGAGAAAGTTTATTTCTAACTTTTCCTCAATTGCAGCTCCCTTACATGCTTTAACAAGATTGACCAAGGTGTTTCAGTGGGGAGGAAAACAGCAGAAAGCCTTCGACACCTTGAAAGAAAAGATTAGTATAGCACCAGTACTAGCACTGCCTGATCTTCAAAGACCATTTGAGATTGAAACAGATGCCAGTGACTATGCCATGGGAGCAGTGTTGATGTAGCATGGTAAACCCATATGCTATCATTCTAAGACATTTAATTTTGCAGTAGTTAACTATCCCATATATGATAAAGAATTGTATGCATTAGTACAGAGTGTGAAAAAGTGGAAACATTATTTATTGGGTAAAGAGACAGTTATACACACTGATCATCAACCACTTCAATATTTACACTCCCAAACTAAGTTGCATCAATCAAGACACTATAGGTGGATGGGTTTTCTACAACCATTTCATCTTGTCATCAGATACAAAAAGGGCATACACAATAAAGTTGCAGACATGTTGTCAAGACCAATTATAAATGCATCTACTATACTTAAGCATAATTTAGTATTGCATGAAAGCTACATTGAACAATATGCTCAAGATAGAGATTTTAAAGATGTATATGCAACTTTAAGTCAAGGCAAACAAGTAGGAGAATTGGACTATCATGTTAAGGACCAGCTCTTGTATCATTTTGGGAAGCTATGCATTCCACAAATTGAAAGATTAAAGATAATTCGAGAAGCACACATTTCTCTAATATCAGGTCACTTTGGTGTAAGTAAAATAGTTGCACAACTGAAAAGATTTTGTTATTGGCCAAAAATGAATGAGACAGTTCTTAGATATGTAAGAGGGTGTACCATGTGTGCTAAAAGCAAGCCCAACAATAGAAAACTAGGCTTGTACACTCCACTACCAGTTCCCTCTCATCCTTGGGAAAGTGTTTCAATGGACTTTGTTGGAGGACTGCCTAAATCTAGGAAAGGTCATGACCATTTATATGTTGTTGTGGATAGGTTCAGAAAAATGTGTATTTTAATACCTTGTGACAAATAGATTACAGTTGAACAAACTACAAAGTTGTTTTTTCAGCATGTATGAGTTCATTTTGGATTACCCACTTCCATTATATCTGATCGAGATACCCAATTTGTTGGGAAATTTTGGTCAAGTCTATGGGAATTGATGGACACCAAACTGAAAAAGAGTACAAATTTTCATCCACAAACAGATCGCCAAATAGAAGTGGTCAATAGGACAGTGATCTAGTTGCTCAAAGGCTATTGCAACAACCATCCCAAGCTTCAATGGGATGAACATTTATGTTATGTGCAACATGCTTACAACCGAGCTAAACATTCTTCTACACAAAGATCTCCTTTTGAGACCTGTTTTGGTTTCACACCAAGGTCACCCTTGGATTTTGTCTTTGGAAAAGACATAGAAATTGATGGAAACAGTGATGTGGACAAAGCAACCAAGTTCATTAAACAAATCCAAGAGATTCAGCAGGCAGTATAGGAATAGCTGGAAAAGAGCCAAGCCAAGTACAAGGCAAGGCATGACAAGCATCGGATGGAGCATAGTTTCCAAGTTGGTGATCAAGTTTGGCTGTATATCAGCAAGATAGAATGCAAGGTGAAGGTAAGAAGCTGGAGCCAATAAGGCATGGACCTTTCAAAATATTTGAGAAAATTAGTGAGAATGCTTTTTGCATTGATTTACTCGCTTACATGCGCATCTACTCAGTTGTCAATGCAGACAGCTTGAGACTATTTGAACCTTCATTAATTGAACATCCTGAAGAGTAGAATCAATTGTCTTCTATTGATGATCTGTTACCTGAATATCTTATTAAGTTGCAGGGAGATACAGTTCTGGACAGGAAGGTGAGAACCACGCGCAGAGGGGATGTTGAGTACCTCAGGATTGGACTCAAAGTTTCAAAGCCAAGCAGTGTGAAATGGATAGAAATTGAGCGATCGAGGAATCTATACCCTCACTTGATTGATGCTTAAAAGAAAACCAACTTTTGGTGGTACAAAAGCTTTTTCAGTGGGAAGGCCGTGATTTGAATTGGATCCTAAACACTCTCTAAGTTTTCATGATTGTTTCAAATTATGCTAAGAGATTCAAGTCTTAGAAAAATCAAGCTATCAGAAGGAATCCTTGTGGCAGTTGCAGTTATGGCTAGAGCGGAGCAACGAGGACCCTCGGTCGAGCGCGCAGACCGTTGGCCCATAGTAAAGTGCAACGACACAAACTGGCAAAACCAGAGGCTAATTCGGGAAACATAGGTGGATTTTGATATGTGATTAGATCTAATCGCGTATCGTAGGGCGTCCCCCTTAGTGAAGGAATGCCCCAAAGTGCCCAGACCCGAAATCACTATGAAATGCAGAAAAGTAACCGTTTTTGTTCCATGGCGTGGGATTCCACAAACCGGCAGGATATCGGAAGGCTTTGAGGTGGTAAGAAGCTTTGACTGAGTCCCGCCCGATGCCACACACCAAGCAACAAGTGTCCGGCAGATGAGAGAGAAAACCGCCTAAATCAGACGAGTAAACGTCATGCAACTTGCTCACCCGATATGAGCGACGACTGTAAGATCTAGGGGGCCCAGATCATTGGCAGAGGTGCATCCTGATAAATGACCGGATTTGACAAGTGATAAAGCAAGATTACATGGGATTTGAAGTTCGATGTGGATGGTGAGTTGGCAAAAGAGTCGTGATTCGTGGGCATTCTTGAAGAAAACGGAATTAATGACCATTCAAATATGATTTAAGGAATCTGACACTCAGTTTGTTAGGAAAAAAGTGGCCACTTCCCTGCAAGGCATTACCCAGCGATGATGACGCAGAGCAGAGGAATTCGAATGGACAGAGGCAGGGAAACCAGAAGGATGGGAAGTAGAAACCAATAGTCAAAGAACAGGCTGGTTTTAAAGCCATGAACTGATAGAGAGCCAAAAAAAGAAGGCAGTGATAAGAGAGAAAAAGGCAGAAAGCTAAGAGCAGAGAACAGAGAGTAGAAGTCAAGCTGACCTGAAGGTAGCATCGAGCCAGACAGAGCTAGAGAGATTCAGAGAGTCTGTGTACTCCAGAGAAGGCTTGAGAAATTCAAGTGAGCTCCTCAACATAGGCCTGTCATACTACTATGACCTTTAGAGGTCAAGTTTCAGTAAGTAGAGTTTGTGTACTCCAGTCCTACTGACTTATATCTGTTAAGTGAGACTCAAATTGAGCTCACTATTGCAAAACTCTGCTTGACAACATAATAGAGAGGCCGCCACTGAAGGCTCAACCACGAGACGTAGCCCAGGAGCATTGGGTGAACTCCTTATTAAACTTGTTGTGTTTACATGTTTGCATATTTTGTTTTTCTCTAACTGCCTCAGTGTCTATGTATTCTAGTAATCTTATCAGTCCATTGCATAAAGTAACATAGGCACATCCATGCACATGAGTCTGTAATACCTTTAATTCTTTGTCCTGGATAAATTCCAGATAATTGAATAAGGGCAAGAAGGCAGACTAATGATCTCAAGAAACACTGTGATTTTTTCTATGCACAAACATAGTTACCGATCAAACGAGAAATTGACCTAGTACCCATTTTTTTGAGGTAGCAAAAAATCGCTCGATTTTGAAAAATGATGACTCAAAATACACTTTTTTTTGCAGCATATTTTTTACGATTTAATTTTTTTTATGTATCAAGTATGAACAATTTTTTTAAATGTTAGTAATTTCATGCTGATTTTGAAAAGTGTTCATGCAACATCAACACATTTTTTTAGAGGGCTTATTTTTTACACTTAAATTTTTTTTATGTATCAAGTGTGAACATTTTTTTTGTTAACGATTTTCATCTTGACTTTGAAAAGCGTTGATGAGCATCAACCCTTTTTGTTGAAAGGGCTTAGTTATTACACTTTAAATTTTCTAATGAATTAAGTGTGGATATATTTTTAAAAGTTGGTGATTTTCATGTTAAAAAT
>APFE031203210.1:129233-212088 GCA_000404065.3 Pinus taeda | reverse complement strand
TTTATTTTTTTCAATATTTGAATTTTTGTTTCGTATATATATATATATGGTCCATTTCGATGCTTGTCTAGCAACCCGATCCCATTATGTGCAATTTGATAGTTGATTTTTAATTTTTTTGCAATGTATAAAGTTGTCTTAGTCTAAGATTTCAAAATCGCTATAAATTTAGCACTTTAAAAATTACTCTTGGTATAATAACTCTTTCATTCAAGTGTTCACTTTTAAAGTTTTTTTAGTCATAAAATTTTTCCATAATGTCATGCTTGAAATATTTTGAAAATTTAAGATTGCTTCGTACTCATAATGTTTGGTTTTAATTCCATTGTTGAAAATTTGTCAAGATTTTAATGTTTTTCTAAGTCGTGATATTTTATCTTTAATGTTATGGTTGAAAATAATTATAAATATTTTTTCTTAGCACCATGCTTGAAAATTGTTGGAATTTTAAGGTTTTCGAAAGAATTGATATTTTAAATTTAATGTCATGCTTAAAAATAATTGGAATTTTAAGGCTTTTCAAAGACGTGATATTTTATCGTTAACGTCATGCTTGAAAATCATTGGAAATTTAAAGTTTTTCATAGTGACGATATTTTATTTTTAACATCATTATTAAAAAATGTTGACAATGTATCCTGAAAACTAAAAAAAAAAAAACAAAAACAAACTAAACTTTATTCCAACATCAACACTTTTTGATTTCAAGGTGTTTTTTGCACCAAACAAAATGGCTTTTATTGGTTTTTACTGTTATTTTTAAAAACTATTGAAAATTTACTCTGAAAAAAATGGTGATGCAAAATCAACATTTTTTATTTTTGGGTTGTTTTTCATGTTTTCTTGGATTTTTGGGCTCGAGTACCCATTTTGAGGTAAATATTCCCATTTGATCGATAACCATGTTACAAACAATTTTGGAAAAATGAGTGAAAATGGAATGAATGTTTCAAGCGAGAGGATATGAATGAAATGGATCTACAAGCCAACAAATTTCACTTGCAAAGAGGAAAGTTACGTTTTTTTGCTTGAATCACTATTAAACAATCATGAAAATAACAACTACATTTTTTGTGCTTGTCCTTACAGAACTTACAACCAAGATTCTTAAGAGAAAGGACTGAGGAATGCACGAGGGAGAGGCCACCAGCACCATGAATGAGGCACAATGAGGTCACTAAGTTTCTCAAAGGATGAGCAACACTTTCAGCAAGGGGGTATGATGGGCCTCTAAATTAGATATAAATTAAGGCCCATGCCTCTAAATTAGACATAAATTAAGGTCCATTTGACTATCCTTCAACACATTAAACCTCTTCTTTTTCATTAGATAATGTATTCTTAACTTTGATATGTTCATTAGGAAGGTTTATGGATAATTTCATATTTGTGCCTAATATTATTTATTTTTGTGGAATATTATGAATATATTAGGCAGATTATGAAGATTTGGAAGAGGAGATAATTTAGGGACTTGCTCCCTACTACAGGAGGATCAATATTAAATGATAAATCAACAAAATATTTTGGACTTATGACACATATTGTGGACATCCAATTATTGAGAAAATCTAGGAATGTGTTCCCCGCCATTTAATGCGAATTCCTAGTATTAGGGACCAAATCCACCAATCAAGGGATTTTGGTGGAGAATACTTCCTCCTTCCATGGGGACTAATTCCTGATCATTTTTTATAAGTACCAAGTCGAATTTTCCTCTAGGGGTTGATTTTTATTAGTCTTATTGTGGAGAGAACTCATATTTTTGCAACTCTAATGTCATTTCTTGCAGGGATGTAATTGTATTAATGGAAATAATGAAGATTGGTGCCATGTTCAGCTTCTAAATCTTGGTCTCCTTCACAGGACTCTGATTTTCCTTGGTCTTGGCCATCCCAGGAGCCTCAAAGCCCTTTTGTATCATTTACTTTTCTTCTTTTCACTTTTGTTCACATGCATCTCTTGTTCTTATTTTTTCTATTTTTGCATTTAGTGTTAATGATTTCTTGTTGTAGGACTAGGTTAAATGGTTGAAGTAAGTTATTTGCAAGATCAAAAGCATTATTTCATCCTTGGAAAATATTTGGATGGTAATAGTAATCATTGAGCTACTTGGATTAGTTTGTTTATTCCCAAATCTAGATTTCTAGAAGTCCTTTGTCGCAAATAACAGCGAATTTATGCTATTTTTTATAGCATGCTAATGAGCTTCAATTGAGTTTATTCCACTTGCATTAGATCATAAAAAAATTCCAATTAATAAAAAAATACCCCATTGCATTTTCACTTGATTAGGTTAGGCATTTGATAGATTTACTAGCTCACTAGTCCTCGAATTTCTAGATTTTAGACTAATAATTTTCATCCCTTTTTTAGCATGGGTTAACAGAGGTCGTTTTGAGTGATTCCATTTGAAATCGATACATAAGACATCCTATTCAATAAAAAAATTGTCCCATCCAATTTGAATTTGATTTGGTTGTTCATTCGGTGAATTATAACTCCCTATAGAAAATTTGATGTTTCATGTAGTAACCTACAGGAAACCCTGTAATAGCCTTCCAACATGTATATACTTGCCCATATTCTCTCAAGAAGTTTGGTTATTATCCTTTAGGGTTGAATCAACACCCCTAAGCTTTAAATCAATTATTAGGGGAGACTAGAGACTGTTTAGGACTTGCCTCTTTACCCATGCAAAACATTTCAGTGATTTGGGTTAGTGGACAAATTTATGAATTAGATAGTACAATGATGATTTTATTGATTGCCACATCCAATGAATTTTGTTAATGGATCTAAAATATTTGAAATGTAATGGTTGACATTTATTTCATGATATTTAATTTATGCAATTAGAATAGGTTTATTTCCTTGTACTTTCTTTCTTGTAATAGGTTAAGGTTTCCATTTCGAGCATTTCATTTTCTGAAATTAGTTTACGATTTGATTTCATTACATGCACTCCATTACATCATGAAAATGAAGAAATGACACATTGTATGCTACACATATAGTGTCGATACCTCTTAATTTTGTACGAACCCCGGGTTGATAATTAAAGTTGGTAGCCTTGGGAGTTGCAACATTCTTGTTGTAATATCGAAACTCATCAATAACCATTCATTGCAGCAGCATAAGGGCATAATCATTCTCTGAAATCCAAACCCCAACCACATAGAAGGTTGGGATTTATTATCCAATTACCAATCTAAGGTTTGAGATCCACCTTTGATGGAGGGATAGGATCAAAGAATAAGTGGTGAAAATTCCAAAGTAGGGTAGGATAGGATCCAATTTTTTTATCAAAGGTAAGTAGTTAAAACAACTTCTGGAAAATCCTAGAAGGGGAAGCTTCCGAAATCCCGATCATTCTTCACGATTTATAAAACCGACGTTGGCACAAAGGGGAGCAACTTGCTGGTGACCAACATAGGTCACGGTGGAGCAACTTATAGGTTGTTACACCCCAATAAGCATACATGGAGCATTGTTCCTAAAACTAGCTTAGATGTTGCAGTTTATGGATGAAATTTTGGGGGATGAAAGGAACATGCTTAGGGATTTGTGCAAGATGGTGACAAGGGGGAATATGATGTTGATTGATCCCATTAAGAGGTTCATTGATAGGATGTGAAAAAATGGCATATAACACCAAGGGAAAGGAGATAGTGAAGTTTTCATTCGGCACTCAAGACTTTAATCCATATGATCCCCGTGGTATTTGTAAATACCTATATGAGAATTCACTTTCAGTGGCTCAACGAGGCATTTCATTAGCCATAGGAGAATCCATGGAGGAACTTTTACAATACCTCTAGACCCTTTGAGTCATTTAGTTTAGCAAGAACTTCAGAGGCTACTCTGTAGAGGGTAGCAACTCCTGAAGCATCAACGGAAGAAGGTAGCAATCGCGTGCTAGATAAGGGAAAGAGAAAGATTTTTGATAGTCCAGGGGGAGAAAAAAGATGCAATATGCGGATCTGATTCTTATGAAAGTATCTTTAGCAGTAGAAGAAAATAGGAAGTGAAGGATACAGAGAGAAGAGTGGAGAATAGAGAAAATCAGAGCTTGCAAGAAGTAGAACTAAGATTGAAGCAAGTATAACAAGAGATGAGGAGGGGAGAGGAAGAAGAGAAGCAGAAGCATGATGAAGAATAAAGGGAAGGCGCCATAGCAAAAGAAACAATACAAATACAGGTTGAAGAGAAGGAAGGGAACTAGCCATAAACATAGGAGGAGGTTGAACAAATGCAGGATCGAAGCTTGCTCAGTAGACTGAGCACTTAATCGAAGTTACAAACATGGAGATGGAATAGGAGTCACAGAATGAAGATGTCAACCTGATGCCAAGCACACCATAGTTCATTGTTCAATCTCCACCACCTCAAGTAGAAGAGCTAGCTTCGAGCAAGGAAGGGTATGTTGTTCCTTTTAATGATGATCTAGTAATGGACGTGTACAATTAGTCATTTAATGAGTTCCAAAAGAAAATTGTGGAAGCATAGAGAAATATTTTTTCGAATGATCATGCATCACCTGCATTCACTAGAGAAAGGGTGATAGTGGCGAACACCAAGAAGAATCCAAATTCCATTATCGAAGCCAACTTGGACTTTGCAGGTGCAACAAGATCAAACATTCAGTGTTTGACGGTTGAGAATGAGCAATTGGCACAAAACTTTCATGTTACTGGACAAGAGGAAGAACAACTCTACATAGTAGCACAAAACACAGTTTCCACATAGATCTACTTGGAGAAGATGAGAGCACTGATACTTGTTGAAGTATCAACACTTAGAGAAACAATGCAGAACCTCTATGAGGAGTTTGTGACCGTAAATAAAGAATCTGTCTGTTTGCATGGCCTGTAACAGCAGAGAAAATATTTTTTTAAAACTCTTAAAAGCATGCAAGCTACCATTATTTATGTGAAATAATGGAAAATGTGATACAAAGGGGAACTTCTCGTCTTGGGGAAGAAACTGATGCCATAGGTAGAGCTAGAGAGAGAAAAAGTTTGAATATTAATTCAGAAAAACAAGAGGGTCGCATCATTTATTAGTAACATTCAAGCCTCGTATGTATGGTTATTCAGTAGTTTGTATGTCTTAGTGAAAACACACAATATCCTATCATTTGGCTTTCTTATCGAAGCCAAGCCCAAGAACTAGGTTTGGCAAGAAATCAAAGAGTACTTGGAGCAGCTGAGAAAGATTGTCACCAAGGAAGATTTGAAGTAGAACCGATAGAACAATGTTGCTCCTACTTTAGAAGGAATTTGAAACTGGTTCCAAGTCATTGTATTTAGATTCCATGGAGAATAGAGTTTGCTTCCAGCAAGACACCATCACGCAGTTTAGGGATGTCATCGTACAATACCACCCTTGGCAGCAATATGTTACCACGAAGCATCAAGTGGAAGTTGTTGAGCTAGATTTCCCCCAAACTCAAGCATAATAATGTTTTTCCTTGTTAGGCTATTAAGTTGTCTCTACCCTATTTTGTCTTATATGGGTACAAGTGTAAATTGTAATATTATTTGTAATTATTTTATAAGTGAAATTCGAAATGTCAATATTGGAATATGAAAAGTCATAGTGTAATGTAACAAGTCATTTGAAAGAAGTTGAAGAATCATGAGGGTAGTCCAAAGGTCAAAAAGGGGATTTGAAAGGTCATACACCACCTTATTATAAATAGAACCTCATAACTCATGTAAAGGGATTTTGGGAGCTAGGCTTTTGGCTAGGCTTAGGCTTAGGAAGAGTTTGGGAGTTTTGTGAGAGCATTGGATCCTCTGTAGCACAGAGGGAGTATACTTCTTTGGAGGAGAAGGTGTTTTTTACTTTAACATTCCACTATTGGGTCTAGTGGTTCATTAATGGTGTATGTATGATTGGAACTTTCAATTTTAATGAAACTCGGAGCTGACATGGTTTCATGCATGTGTTGTCAATATAGTAGGACTATTATTGGTGTATTTGCAATTTATGTTATTTAACTTACACTCATTCTTATGAACTATTTTGTTTGGATTCATACGAATATTGTTGAACACATGTTGTTGTATTGATTTGTCACCTTAACTTGTCGACTATTCTACATGTTATGTCGTGATGTCATTATGCTCATGTGTTCCTTTTAAGCTACATATTATTACATGCTTCTAAGGGGCTCACTCTCTTTTCGCTTCTTTTTTGGAACCATTCATGCATCGCACTTGACTATCTGCATGGTCACATGGTTATTCTCACCAAAGACACTGAGCACCACTCTATGCATATTTGCAACCAAGATAGATCATTAACACCCCACTGCTAGGACTCATACTCTAAATGGTGTGAGGTCTAGTTGGGACTTCATATCAGGGAGTTCCCCTTAATGTTGCAGGTCCAACACCATCAAAATTTCTAGCGCTAGAAGGAGGATCAAATGACAAGCTAAGCCCTTGAAGTCTATTTTGAATTTTTGCACTTGTTTAATGATTTCTCCCTAGATCATAACCTCGACATGTTTATCTAGACACACAAATCAGCAAGTGCCAATGATAATTATTGATAACTTGTCAAATTTTAAATTTAATGGCAAGGGTGAAACAACCTTATTTGACCACACCACCCATTTTGTTGATTTCTGCACAAAGCACAATATCTAGTGTGAGCATGTTGGTCGCAGGTTGTTCATTCTCACGTTCGAAGGGCGTGTATAAGAATGGTGTAACACATTTCCTAATGGCTCCATCCACTCTTTACAACACCTTGTCACATAGTTGTTTTGTGCCTTTGATATGTATGATCTTAAAACTTTATGCAAGAAAATTATGAATTTGCAAAAGAACCTGATGAATCTATCCAGTATTTTCATTATCATTTTATTCATTTTTCTTTCAATTTCCTAAAGATGAAGTTGATTGGCCTTTCTTGGTAGAAATATTTATTATTCACGTTTCAGATAATCCGTGCGAGCTTGAATCTTTCGAACCCCTCCCAATGTACCTCATTGTTATAGCTTCTAAATATGTGATGGACAAAGTTGTTGTTCTGAGTGACCCTTCATCGCCTTCTCATCAAACAACTCTAGTTCCATAGGTTGCGGTGGGAGAACTTTAGAATTAATCCGTTTATTTACTACCATCCTCTCCCACCCCACATACTCATAATTTCAGCACAAGTTTGGACTCCAAATATGATGGATATGATGAAGTATTATCTCCTCATCCTCGATCCTTTGATCCCTTTAGTCCTCCAGTTGATGAGTTATTATGTTCACCTAGTTTGAATCCTTCGTTTGATGTTCATGAGGATACGGTTTTGGATGGAGTTAGTGTTGAGCATCCAAATTATTATATCATTTACAATGATTATGTGTGGGAGCCCATAGCAGAACAAGAATCTATGACGAAGGATGCTTCTTCTCCTTCCACACCTCTCCCTCATCATCCTAACATTTTACACGTTCATGTCATCCCTATTGAATATTGTGAAGAATCAGTTTCTGGTCATTCTCAGAACACATGAATGTCAGTTTTTCATCCGAATGCATAGAGGACAAATCTGTTTTTCCTAGTCTTTCTAATATCTCATCTTATCTTTCTATAAATATAGAGGATGAAATTTCTCATTTTCCATCATCCCCTCTTTACGATTCATCAAATCTTGAGGATCCCCTTGTTTGTAATCTTGAAATTTCTGATCATGGCTTTCGTGATCATTTCATTGCTTCATTTGATCATGATTATGATTTTTCCACTGTCTATCTTTCTAAGGCATCGATCTTCGATGATCCATCTTCTGGTGAATTGGAAATTCCACAAGATGTCAATGCACTTAAGCTCGAGTTGATGGTTATGTCAGGTTCTCATAGTCTTGAGGTCAATTCCATTTCCAATAAAAAATGTGTTGAATCTTTCTAGACTCCTCATCACTCTATCACACCTGTTGAAGATCAATCTATTTTACAATTTCCGCGCCCTCCATCTATGTCACACAATCCTATCGCTAAGTCATTTGAGGAGTAATACATCATGAGCACAGTTGCAAAATCAAAATTTTCTTCTTTCTTTATGTTTGCCTGTTTCCGCAATTCAAAAGTTTTTTCTTGCATGTCTTTCAGTTGCAATGTGTCTAGACACCACAATGCACTTGTTGAATGTCTTCCATGTGCATTTCATTCTTACTTTTCTGCGTGTACTTCCAAAATTTGAAAGTTTTTGTTTGGAATTGACCTATCTTTTTTGTTTGTTGTTATGCTTGTATATATTTATTGACATGCGTTCCCTCACATACATAGGCCATCCAATGCACTGATGGTTGCATTGGAAGTATCACTTTACGTGAGTCTTTTCTTAGTTGTTTTCTTTGAATTTTTTTTCTTTAATTTTCTTTCTTCTCAGCTTCTTTCCTGTTTCTTGTTTTCTTTTATTCATAGGATAGCTTCCGCATGAGATCGTGTTTGGATTCTCAGACAAGAAAGGTGAAGTCCAAGAGGAAGTTGTACTACTATCAATGCTTGTTTTTTTTTGTATTCACTCTCTTTGTGTGAATCTTGAATTCTTTTAATCGATCATACTCTGACAGAAAATACGTTCCTTTCGAAGAAAGTCAAAGAGAAATCATAATGCTTTCACTTTTAACTAGTACTGCCTACTCTAATCGATATTCTATTTTCAGTTAATCCTCATCAAATAAGTTTTGTAAAGTAAGGAGGGGAGGAAAACCTTAAAAACTATGTCAGAGGTGTATATATATATCCTTCTCTAAAGAGACAACCTCTTTTTATCTCAATAACTTGGGATCCCTCTTCCGCCCCATGAAATAAATAAGTGCTTGTGCATAGTTCTTTGAACAAATAAAAATGAAAAATGATAATAAAGTGTGAAAGAAGAGAAAGGGTTCCTATGTAGAGAGGTGAAGCAAGCAACTCTGCTGGGTCACTGTCCAAGATCGTTGGAAGCAGAGAAATGTTTGTGTTCTTGAAGTGACTTCGTCGGGCTATTGTCAGGCCTGCTGGTAGAGGAGCAACACCAGAGATGAAAACTAAGACTTTGACATGTTCTTTTACTTGTGCATTTATATACTCCTCATCCCCAATTGAAACAACTTAGTCTGACTTGGCTTGGTATGTGTGTTGCCGATGAAGATAATGGCAGGGACTATATCTTTAACACATGCTAAGTGAAGAAGTTGCAACAATCAATGAACTGAAAAACAATTCCAGAAGAGTTAGACCTATTTTGTATAAGGAAATATCCATACAAAGAGTTAGAATTCTATTAGTGTGTCACTAGTGTTGTATCGACTATAACCACCCTCCCAAATTTTCTTATGCTTCGATTTTGGAGCCTTCCTTCCTATCCACAAGAGCTTATCTTACACTGATTCATGTATTGATCCTTTGATTGAGGCATATTTTTTATTTTTTCTTGTTTTTTCTTGTTTCCACACCTAAATGATCTTTGTAAGTCACAATCTAATTTCCTGACTTGGTCATGCAATTTGGGATTTTCCCTAGAAATTGCACAATCCTTGAGGGCAAGCAGCCTTGATGATTGGAATTGCATAGTTTAGATTGGAAATCATCCTTGAGATCAAAAACTACGCAATCATGGAAGGCAACCCAACATTGAGCCTAGAAATTGTGCAATCCCTCACCAATATTACAAACTGCACAGTGCACTGAGCCAAAAAGTTTCCCACTTCCCCAGGATTGTGTAATCTTTCCCGACATTATGCATGGAAAGTTTCCACAGAAAAGAAAAAAAAGAAAAGAATCTAAAAATAAAAAATCATCCCTAAAAAATAGGGATCCATTATTAGTATCCCCAAGGAGGCACACTCATTGTTTTTAGAAACTTCCACTAAATGTTGCTTTTTCCTTGATTTTAGGCATGCGCGTCATAAACTCTAATTCACTAAAATCTATTTAATAGATGCCTCTCAAGCTCATTTGATCTTGGATCTCTAGCATTCCTGAGAAGATTAAGGAACCTTTGATGCGGTCGTCGTCGCTTTTCAGGGTGAATTTCAATTTCATCATCGTTTGCTGCGTTTTATCTCTCTTTTTGTCATTTCACTTGTGTGAGTGATGTTTTGTTTATTTTTATTTATATTTTCTACTGTTTTAGCTTATTTTATCTTTTAGAAGTGTAGTTCTAAGTTTTCATTTGCCTTTCACAAGTGTTGCATCCATTTTCTTGTTTTTGCACCAATGGTCATCATTGCGGCGAATCTCCTCACATACTTGATTTTCCTTTTGCTTGTTCGGTTTCTAAACTTGATCTACATTGATTCATTCACACTTAGTCAGATCTACACCCAATGTCACATCAAGACTTAGTTCTTCTTGTTTTACACACTTCCATCGAGTAGATCTGCATTTTCCTTGGCCATATTTTTCCTTGCCTAACTAGGAACTGCACAATCCTAAGGCTCAAGCTGAGAGCTTGGCCTTTGGAACTATACAGTGCATAGTATAGGTTGGCCCAACTGCACATTACGTGGTTCCAGGGCTCAGCCTTTCACATAGCCCATCTCTCAGACTCTACCCAGGATGAATTTCATATTGCGTAGTCTCAATCTTGAGGCTTCACCCTTGGCTACTTAGACTACACAATGCGTAGTTCCCATAGTCAGTATCCATTTCTTGTTGATGAAAACTACACAATCCCTCTCATCAGCCACTCGATTTTTTGCTTGATCATGTTGTGGCGTTAGATTTGAGAAAGGCTAATGTTTGTTTTCCATGAGTGTATTTTTTTCCCACATGTGCCACACTTGTGAAGCACTTCTCTCCAACAGTCATTGTCACCATGGCACCAAAGAGAGTTTCTTCAAAAGAGACCAGTGAAAGAAGTGTTGGGGAAGCAGTTCAGAAAACACTAATAGAATTTCCAATGTATGCAGACACTCAATTGTTTATAGAAAAAGAGTCAACACTAACATGGCAGCAAGTTAGTGAAGCTCTTCCAGCAAAGATCCTTGAGGAAGATCTAGAGGACTGACAGTTTTATCTCAGTATCCAGTAGTCAAGACTACAGAGGTTTCCATGTAGATATCCAACCTTTCCATGTGTAGATGTCATCGTCTGGATTGTTTCACACATCAATGAGAAGACCATGACATTGATCAATGTCAACCGATAGAACCTTGCTACCTTTCTGGCAAAATATTATTAATGCATGTATCACTTTCCCAAGCCAGTGAAGCTCATGGACTCATTTTTCTATGCCACCAACAACTTTGTGAACACAAGAGATATTGTTAAAGGTTGGGTGGAAGAACCATAAATTTTTTTATATACACCCACCCATTCATATAAGACAAAGTCCCTCGGGAAGGCCTACCATCTCTGGTTATCTTAGCTTGCAGAATCCATGGTCAATGAAGCACATAAACCTTTCCTAAAGGGTGGGAATTCTTATTGAACTAGGTTGTGAGCGAGGGGAATTCATTCAACTGGTCATATTTGTTGGCTCAATAGTTGAGAGTCGATGTATCATAGTCCATGAGTCCTCCCAAGTGAGAAAGCAAGGTGCAATCTGTGCACATAATCAATGCATATTTACTAGGTGCAATCTATGCATAGAATTAGTTTCCTATCATGAAATGGACATGGACACCATGAGAAACTGCCATGCATATCTATTGAAAACTTCCTTCAGATTAAATTCATTGAGGATGAATGGAACAACTAACTGACCATTTCATCTTCCCTCTTTACAAGCTCATCATTGAAGAAGAATCTCCTTGTAGAGAAGAAATGGAGGAAATAGTAGAGATCGCATATTGGTTTTCCTTACTGGGTGGCACATTCCTTAGAGTGTTTGGTAGAGTGAAGTTGTCACATTTTTTTCCAAGGTGTGCCACTAACAATATTGGGATGCATGAAGTGGCATATCATCTCGCCACAGGGTTGTCATCAACTTTGCACAGGAATAAGAAAGAACCATGGCTTGATCTTCCTTTGAAAATTGAATTATGCGAGATAAAGAACTTGAAATTCATGGATACTGAGAGAAAGGAGATAGTGATGTTTGCCTTTGGTACTCGAGACTTTAATCCGTATGATCCCCATGGTATTTGCAAATACCACTATGTGGGAATTCACTTTCAGTGGCTTAGAAGGGAATTTCATTGGCCATAGGATGATCCATGGAGGTATTGCTACAATGCCTTGAGACCCTGTGAGCTGATCATTTTAGTAGGATCTTCACAGGCTACTCTGTAGAGGGTAGTAAATTTAGAAGCATCAGCGGCAAAGGGTAGCAATCTCGTATAGGGTAAGGGAAAGAAAAATATTGTCGATAATCCGAGGGGAGAACAAAGTTGCAAGATGAAAGCAGATCTGATTCTTATGAAAGCAACTTTAGTAGCAGAAGCGAAGAGGAAGTAGAGGATACAAAGAGTAGAGCAGAGGAAGATAGAAAAGCATATCTTGCAGGAAGGAGAACTGAGATTTAAGAAATAAGAACATGAATTCAAGGAAGAATGAGAGTTGAGGAGGGGAGAACAAGAAGAGAAGAAGAAAGGAAAGGTGCCATAGCAGAAGAAACAATGCCAATACAGGTTGAAGAGAAGGAACATAACCATCCAACAACTGATGAGGAGGGTGAATAAATGTAGGATCAAGAGCTTTCTCAAAAGATCAAGAACTTGTTAAAAGTTACAGACATGGAGATGGAATAAGAGCCACATAATGAATATGTCGACTTGATGTCGAGCACACCACAGGTCACCGTTTAGTCTCCACCACCTTGAGTAAAAAAGCTAACTCTGAGCGAGGAAGGGGATGTTGCTCCTCTTGATTATGATCTGATAATGGACATGTACAATCTTTCATTTGATGAGTTTCATGTTGGGCATCGGATCCCCCAATAGCGCGTTTTTGGGGCTTAAAGCCCAAGTTTTGGGACAATGTCATGTAAAGACCTTTCAAAATGTGGGCACGGAGCGCAAGAGTCTAGAGTAGTCCGCCCTAAAATATTGTAATTTAATTTAGAATGTGTCAGCCTACCCATGGTCCGCGGAACATGGGAATGTATAAATAGAGCGAGGCTCTAAGGGTAGAAAACAATTTTTGGTTAAGTCTTGATCTGAAGTGATATGGGCTTTTGAATGCGATATTCTCTCTAAGTATGTAAGTCCGAGTCGGGGTTGGTAGTAGTAAGAGTAGGCTCTACAAATGTGTGCACAGAGGCCTGGTAGAGTCCGCAGTTGTGTGCACGGACCCCTGCAACTGAGTGCGCAGGGCAAAGTTGAGGTTGTAACAGAATATAAGTTTAATAAAAGATAAGTTGATTCCGAATTATTGTGCATCTGCTTATAGATCTATGTGTTTATTTCTCTATTATATCCGTATGCATCTCTTTACATTTTATGTTTGTGCACACTTGTAATGAATGTTGAATGATTGATAAGATTACTGGGCCCACAAAATTAAGTTAGATCTATAATAATAACACAGTAAGGGTAAAAGACCTAGACAACCCCTCTTCGCTCTCTACAGAGCTACATGAAGGTCAGACAACTGTGCGGAGTAGTGTAAGCGCACAAGATCGGTTCACAAACTTCCTAGACTTTATCAAGACATCCCTAGGGTGCAGAAATCTGGTTCCAACACCCTCCCATACTACCTTGGGTGAGACCTCAGTCTGCGCTCCACAGACTATTGCCGAAAGGGATAGTAATGCGGGAGTTATTTGGCTAAATCACTTCTGAACCTGGGTCAGGCCCCAATAAGCCAATAAATGGTTCCATTATTGGGACCAGGATCTGCCTAAGGGATGTCTAATGTTGGAACACTAGAACCCCACAAAGAAGGAAATTGAAGAGTGGTTAGATCAGAAGCTTCACAGGTTCGTAGTACATGAAAACAAAACTCCACATATATCCGAGAAGAGGTGGCTGGATCACTACGTATATACGTAAATTCTAGAGATTTTCTTCGCAACCTTCTCTTCAGAGCTATGTGATTGGACCGTGAGGTAGGTACATCAAATCCCTAAATACCTGGATTAAGATGCGATTATGTGAAAAGAGGGTTATGCGAATACATTAATGAGTGGAACGACGCAAAGTGGAAAGATCTACAAAGGGATCGAAGGGTTAGGAAACAGTCCCTTAATTTCACCTTCACAAGAGAGTGAAGAAGAGCACGCTCGGGTTTCTTTGAGAAGTGCGATCAGTTTGATAAGGCAGTGCATTCTGTAACTATCACCTCCACTTACGCCATCACCCACTTCACCTACTTCACCTCCATCTTCAACCACCCCACCTCCACCAAACCTGCATTTCAGCATGGCAAGCGCAATCAAGCTACCTGTATTCAAAGGAGTAGGGAATGAGCATCCAGATTAGTTCTAGTTCATGGTAAGAGTAGTGTGGGAAGCACACAGGGTTGTGAATGACAACATTAAGAAGGCCACATTGGTGAGCACACTGCAGGATCGCACGCTAACATGGTATATCAAGCACTCGAATGATTACCCAAATGCAGGAATAGTGGAAATCCAGAATGCGATGAATAGAGAGTTTAGCCAGCCAAAGTCAGAGACACGGTCAATCACTGGGTTTAAATAGATCACAATGCTTCCAAGCGAAACCCCCTGGGATTTAGATCAGAGGCTGAAAAGTACAATCCATGAGGCTAATATGATGTTTACAGATGCGCAGCACCGTGCATGGTTTGTGGTGTCTTTAACACCACACCTAAGGACGACATTGTCACAACAGAAGCTTTCAACCCAGACAGAAGTGCTAGAAATGGTTATGAGTTTGCATGAAACACCAATACAGGATCTGAGGCTGGGAGTCCAACAAATCCACGGATAGCTACAAAACCTATGCTTGGAGATGCAGAGCTTAAAGAAGGATAGGCACCCCAACCAGAAGCACGCGAAGAAGTGTGGTGCATAAAATGTAAAGGCCAGGGCCACGATAAGGATCACTATCTTGTATTCACGAACTATTTGGTAGGAGGGGGACCAATTCCATTGATACCAGAGGCATAGGCAGGACCAAGTGTGGCGCCCACGCTCTGGTGCACAATCTGTCAGGTGGGAGGAAAGCATACGATGGACAACTTGTCATTTGTTGTAGAAGTATACACAGACTCCCCAACAGCTATTTTGTAATTTTTGTAGATTGGTGGGCCACGATGAATGTGCTTGTCTCAGCTACGAGTTAATGATGGAGCAGACCCCAGCATATAGAATGCAAATGGAAACATAAGGCCTTGACCCAGCCGCGGGGATGGCACGTGCTGGATTTCAAGGGCGAGATCGAGGATGAGGAGGAATGGGGCTAGGAAGGGGCTGCAAACAGTTAATATGTTACAATTGTGGAGGACCAGGGCACTACGCTTACGATTGTACCAACCCTACGAGACTATCTTGTTCATACTACGAGCAGTTTGATCATGAAAGGGTAGATTGTCCCACGCTGATTGTGCAAATGTGTGAGAAAGGGGTACTTCAGCCTACTATGATGCAGAATATTCAAATGATGAGGTTTGAACCACGCGAAGAAGACTCCAAGATGAACGTGGTGCTCAGAAGCGGCGCGGCCACATGGGAAGACAAGGGGAAGTAGCCCAAGGAAGATACATGGGTTCGCAAGGCTCCTACAAAGAAACCTGAGTTTGACTTGGAACATGCAAGGGAGATGTTTATGGAAGCTAAGAAGAGCTTCACGAAGGCCTTTAATTTAGGTAGTAAGGATCAACCAAAGCCAGGAATGGATCCTTCTATGATTACTACCTTTTTAGAGACATGCATGAAGCTGCTGCGCGACAATACAACAGTTAAAGGACTACAAGAACTGATCACTAGGTGCACAAGGTCGGGTGAACCTCACGTAGTCTGGAAATTGGGAAAGCATGCATTGCGCACTGGGAGGGAAATAAGATTGACGGCACAGATTGGTGGGTATGAAATGGATTAGGTAATCCTAGACCTAGGTTCGAATGCAAATGTGTTACTAAATCAGACGTGGGAATGCATGGGCAGGTCCACATTATAGTGGTCTCCTATTCAATTACGGATGGCAAACCAACAAAAGATCTTGCCCATGGGAAGGTTGCAAGGGGTAACAGTGGACATCGAAGGCACGAGCACACAGACAGACTTTGTGGTAATAGAGATTGTTGATGATAGCGACCCTTACCTCGTGTTGCTAGGAATAGATTGGGCCACTGATATGAATGGAGTCATCAACCTAAAGAAGCGGAAGATGATATTCGAGAAAAATCCTCTATGCGTAGTAGTTCCGTTAGATCCAACCGAAGGAGCATGCTACACTGAACCTGTGCATAACGATGACAATGACGATGAGCTAGATTGCATTTACCAGATAATGGTGCAAGACCAGGATCGGGTGAACCCGACAACAGATGGGAGAATCTCATGGGAGCGCGAAAATTCCTGTACTTCGAATTCAGATGAAGAAATAGAACGCTGGCAGAACTGGTTGCACGAAGTAACAACGTTGAATTGCAACATGTTGATTAGATCACTATGGCATATGACGACCGAAGAAATGGAATTTCCAACTTATGAAGGGGCACCCTGAATGGGCGAATTCTTAGTCAAAGTTGAAAGTTTCATACCATAACAGAAGTAGTGCGGTGCGCTAGAATGGGCATTGTGCGCAATACCCACATGATGGTGGAAAACACACCAGAAGAATATTGGAAACTGGCACGAATGTAGAAGACAGATTCGCTTATGATTTGTAAGTCTGCAACGACGAACGCGAGCCAGGAAACCAGGACGAGGAAGTTTGTATGGCCACCTGAGTCGTTGGGTGCAGACGTGTGTTGTGCAAACACCTCCCAGACTAAGGATCAAAAAACAGAACCTAACGTGGCAGTAGGGAAGGTGACACACTCCACAAACAGTCCATGACGGAACATTCAAAAACCTATGCAGAGTCATGAACAGAGTTCCCTAGATGAGACGAACCAACTAGGACTTGCACGTACCAACGGTTCGATGGGCATATAGGACCATAAGCAAAAATCAGAGCATGGGAATGACCCCATCATTGACAAGAATAGATGAAACTAGGAGGACGAAGAGGAATCCCTAGACCATAGCTCCCACAGTTGGGAAAGGATGCGAGGACCTAGGTAAAGGAATTAGGCAGTTATAGGAAACCATTTGGCGAGGGAGCTTGAAACTTCACGAACTCAATGAAGAGTGGGCACGCCTAAGGAAGAAAAGTGTGACAGTGGATGAAGAAATCAGCAAACTGGAAACCAGAGTCGTACAAGTGGGCCGCGAGAAACTAAACATGATGGACCAAGTCTAGCTGGCCCTACTACTGCATTAGGAAGAGTTGCGACCCTGCTATCATGGTTGCAACCACACCTTACTAACCAGGGGAGCGTACCATACAAAGAAGAACGCGATGCACTACTGGCAACAAGAGTATTTGAAGGGTGCCTGCAACCCAGGCTAGCAGGAAAATTGAAGCCTCACACAGGGGGTGCGACCACCTGACTATCTGTAGGAAGCATAGTCTCACCGCTCCAAACAGTTGAAAGAGAGTGTGGGACTATAAAACAGTCTGTTAGGGAGTTGCGCGACAACAAGGTGTGTGCAGGGTCAGTATGTCACAAGGGTCGCGGTCACGCAGACTGGGCTGCGCTGCTGCGCAGATAGACAAGGAAGTGACCGTTGGTCTCACTATTTAGGACAAGATGTCCGAGTTAAGGTGAATAGGTGCAGGAAACGGGAAATTAAGATACGAATTAAGAGCCAGATTTGAAATGATAGCCACCGAACAAACTGTGACATCTTAAGAATTAAGTTATTGCGCTATCTAATAGGTATGGACCCGTCAAAACTTGACGCTTTGAGAGTAAGCCCAGTGTTTGCAACATTGCCAAAAGAGACACAGGACCTTTGGGACAGCGTAATGTCGACAGTCAAGGACTTCACGCTGAGCACAATGCCAACGATGGGAGATGTACTGGAAATTTCCAGACAGGCAGCAGGACCGATCCAGATGTCGCCGCAAAACACATGGTCAGGTAAGCGATTTGAGAAAGATAAGGGCAAGACAGTGAATCTTGAGACAAAATACGAAATTCCATTTAAAAGTTCGTCTTTGGGCCGCATGCCCATGAAGAAACCTGAAGATTGGGACCTCGCGGACAGCAACAACTCTCTTGCAAAAATGCAACACAAGCTTCAACAGACATTGAGTATACTGAACTAGAGATCGCAAGCTTGTTGCTCTTGCACAAAAAGTTCACGCATTTGACATCTCAGCTAGAGCTAAAATCCTATGAGTGGTCGCTTTGTGTTAACCTAGCAGAGTAGAATGAGCATCATTAGTTAAGCGAATTAGTAGGGGCAATGGAGCAGGAGCTTGAAGAAGCATTACCGGAGGCAATGATAGAGCAATTGATTGTAGTACGTCACTCATAGGGATGGTGGACCGCGAAGCCTTGGCAGCACGACTTGCCACACCGATGGGGTGACTTGAGGGCGAATCACGATGTTTGTGTTGGGGGCCTGTTGGGTAGCAGATCCCCCAATAGTGGGTTTTTGGGGCTTAAAGCCCAAGTTTTTGGACAATGTAATGTAAATACCCCGCAAAATGCGGGTGTGGACCACAAGAGTCTAGGGTAGTCCGCCCTAAAATATTGTAATTTAATTTAGAATGTGTCGGCCTACCCATGGTTCGCGGACCATGGGAATGTATAAATAGAGCAAGGCTCTAAGTGTAGACGACAGTTTTTGGTTAACTCTTGATCTGAAGTGATATGGGTTTTTGAATGCGATATTCGCTCAGATTCTGTAAGTCCAAGTCGGGGTTGGTAGTAGTAAGAGTAGGCTCTGCAGCTGTGTGCGCAGAGGCCTGGTAGAGTCCGCAGCTGTTTGCGCGGACCCCTTCAGCTGAGTGCTTAGGGCAAAGTTTTGAGTTGAGGTTGTAGTAGAACATAAGTTTAATAAAAGATAAGTTGATTCTGAATTGTTATGCATTTGCTTATAGATCTGTGTGTTTATGCTTCTATTATATCCCTATGCATCTCTTTATAGTTTACGGTTTTGCGCACTTGTAATGAATGTTGAATGATTGATAAGATTACTGGGCCCACGAAATTAAGTTAGATCTATAATAATAAGATAGTAAGGGTAAAAGACCTAGAGAGACCGTCTTTGCGCTCTCTACAAAGCTACGGGAAGGTCAGATAACTGCGCGGAGCAGCACAAGTGCACAAGATCAGTTTGCAAACTTCCCAGACTTCATCAAGACATCCCTAGGGTGTGGAAAGTTGGTTCCCATACCCTCCCATACTACCTTAGGTGAGACCTCAATCCACAGTCCGCGGACTATTGCCGAAAGGGTCGGTATTGTGGGATTTGTTTAGCTAAATCACTTATGAACCTGGGTCAGGCCCCAATAAGCCAACATTTCATAATACGATTGTACAAGCACGAATAAGGCATTTTCCAAATGATCATGCATCACCTGCATTCACTAGAGAAAGGGTGATAGTGGCAAACACCAAGAAGAATCCAAGTGGCATTGTCGAATCCAACTTGGCCTTTGTATGTGCAACAAGATCAAACATTCAATATTTGATGGCTAAGAATGAGCAATTGGCAGAGAACTTGTAGGCTATTAGGCAAGAGGTAGAACAACTTCATGTGGTAGCACAGAACACAGTTTTCACACAGGTCTACCTGGAGGAGATCAGAGAAATGATACTTGTTGAAGTATCAACATTTAGAGAATCCATGCAGAACCTCTATGAGGAGTTTGTGACCATCCATAAAGCAGTTTTAAGTTTGCATGGCCTGCAATAGTAGAGCGAATATTTTGTTAAAATTCTGAAGAACGTGAAAGTTGCCATTACCTATGTGTAATAATGGAAAATGTGATACAAAGGGGCACCAATTGACTTGGGGAGTAAAATGAAGCCACAAGCAGAGATGGAGAGAGAGAAAGTTTGAATATCCATTTAGAACAATAAACAACTTGCCTCATTTATTGGTAACATTCAGACCTCCTATGTATGATTATTCAGTAGTTTGGATCTCTTTGTGAAAACACACAAGATCCCATCACTTGGCTCGCTCACCAAAGCCAAGCCCAGGATCCATGTATGGAAGGAGATCGAAGATTACTTGCAACAACTAAGACAAATCACCCCAAAGGAATATTTGGATCTCACCAGATAAAACATGTAGAACTACATCGGTGGTCTTGCCCAAATTAGAACAAGTTGCTCATGCTTCTAAAGGAAGTTGAAACTGGTTCCAATTCATTGTACCTGGATGCCATGGAGGATATATTCTACTTCCGTCCAAATAGGATCATGCAGTTTGGGAATGTCATTGCACAGTACCAAGATTGGCACCAATATGTTACCACGAAGCATCAAGTGGAAGTGCTAAGCTAGAGTTCTTCCAAATTCAAGGATCATAGTGTTTTGTATTGTTAGGCTGTGAAGTTGTCTCTACCCTATTTTGTCTTATATGGGTACAAGTGTAAATAGTAATATTATTTGTAATTATTTTGTAAGTCAAATTCCAAGTCTCAATATTGGATTCTGAATATTCATGATGTAATGTAACGAGTCATTTGAAAGAAGTTGAAGAGTCATGAGGGTAGTCCAAATCTCACAAAGGGGATTTGAAAGGTCATCCACCCCCTTGTTATAAATAGAACCTCATAACTCATGTAAAGGTATTTTGGGAGCTAATATTTTGGCTAGGCATAGGCTCAGGAAGAGCTTGGGAGTTTTGTGAGAGCCTTGGCTTCTCTGTAGCATAGAAGGAGTATACTTCTTTAGAGGAGCAAGTGTTGCTGACTTTAGCATTCAACTATTGGGGATAGTGGTTCGTCAATGGTGTATGTATGATTGGAAGTTTCACTTTTAATGAAACTTAGAGTCGACACAATTTCATGCATATGTTGTGAATATAGTAGGACTATTCTTGTTGTATTTTCAATGTATGTTATTTAACTTATGCTCATTCTTATGAACTATTTCGTTTTCATTTGTACAAATATTTTTGAATGCATGTTGTTGTATTAATTCGTCAACTTAACTTGTGGACTATTATGCATGTTAGCTCATGATGTCATTATGCTTGTGTTTTCCTTTAAGATGCATACTATTACAGGCTCCTAAGGGGCTCACTCTCTTTTCCCGTCATGTGTTGGAACCATTCATGTATCACACTTGACTATCTGCAGGGTCACACGCTTATTCTCACCAAAAGCATCATGCACCACTCTATGCATATTTTCAACCAAGGGATATTATCAACACCCCACTATTGGAACTCCTACTCCGAAAGGTGTGAGGTCTAGTTGGGACTTCACATCAAGGAGATCCCATGAATGTTGGTTGGTCGAACATTGCCCACATGATGTCAAATTGTATTTTTGGTGTGCCAAATCAAACATTAATCTGCAACATGCCTTCTTTTCAATTGAAAATTATATAATGGAAAGGATTTATGGAACTCGTTTTAGGTATATTGTATGTGTATCTTCATTATGAATATGTCAATATTGATATTCTTTTATTCACATTTTGATGAATGTTAAGGTAAGTGAAAACCACATATTAAAATTGGATCTAAAATTGCAAAGAGAAAATGGTTTTAATTCACATATTATAATAATCGAGAACCCTAACCCAAACCCAATGGAATGTCTAACCAATGCTTTATTGATATCAAACTATCACAATTCTCCATGTTATACAACATGTATTTATATTGCTAGCAATTTTTTTGGTTCTATTTATAGATGTTATGTATGAGGTTGGTGCTAAAAATTACCATGAGAATGAATCCTATTTTAACTAATCCCATAGTTAGTTATATACTAGTTGTATAATGTAGTGTGTGCTAATTGCTTCATACATTAGTAGCATACTAGCATGACATCATGGAAAGCTTGTTTTACTCACTCATTATTTTTTTATTTACAATGGTCTTCCTTAAAGTCCTTTTAAAGGAATTATGTAATTCAATTGATATTATACGTTGGAAATATATAAAATTTAAATGAAAATAGCAATATTTTTAAGTATTCATTAGGATTCCTCTGTAATGGAATGAGTGTTTTTAGTTGATATTGTGTGTTGCATAATATATCATATAATGTAGAAGGTAATTTTTCTTCTCATGGTATTGGTGTTCTCATATTTAACTAAAATATTAGTTAAAACTATTTTTATGTTATTGCAAGGAGTCTTTTACAAAAACTATGTCAAAAGCACAATGTGAGTTTCCTTCAAATTAATAATTCCTAAATGATTTAGTTATTGAATGATGTAAGACACTAAAATATAATTTGATTATCTTAATATCTTTTTCTATTTTAATAAACACTTCACTTGTCAAATCACTTTGCAATTTGAAGACCTCTTCCAAGAATGTAGTGTGTATTTGGTGGCATGGTTAGTGCAAGCATACATTTAGGATATGATATTTCCCCCACATAGTGCAATTTTTGAAATTGCACTAAGTAATGTTTTCTTTTATGGATCATTATCTGCTTAAATGAATGTTCTATATAGGAATAATTGTTTTTTGATTTTGTATGAATGTAAAATGCTAAGCATGTTTATTGCAATATTTAGAACTGGAACTAAAAGATCATTTAAAACTTGAGTTATTATCATGGGTGATGTTCCCACTTATCCCATTAGCAGAATTTGTCTATTAATCATTATGTACTAGTAATTTATGTTTATGAAAATGGCAATATTAATTTTAGGAGTTAGTTTATTAAGATGAGGAGGTGGGGTGGAGGAGATATTGGAAAAAACTTATAGGGGGGATATTATGGAAAAAATTATAATTTTCCAAAATATCTCCTCCATCCCCACCCTCATGTAAGGATATTTTTTCCCTACTCGTGTAAAGATAAGTTTATTTATTTTTATTTATTTTTATCGTAATATCTCTCTCCATCTTCACCTTGAGCCCACCGTTATATCATATGGAAAGGGTGGGGACAATGTTTATTTGAAAGGGTACAGATGGGAAGATACGATGTGCATTTACCCTCATCCTCACCCCACCCTCATATCGTTGGGGAACAACATCTATTTGAAAGGGTGCATATGGGAGGGTACAATGTGAATTTACCCTCACCCTCACCCCACCCTCATATCATCGGGGGAACAACATTTATTTGAAAGGGTGGATATGGGAGGGTATAATGTACATTTCAAATGCACATTTCCTTTTCCCATTTCCATATATATATATATATATAGATATATATATAATATATATAATAATATATATATATATATATATATATATATATATAATATATATATATATATATATAAGTTGGCATTGTTGAATTCTAGTGGATACTTAGAAGTCTTGATCGTTAAATTGGACATTATGCTTGTAATTAGCTAGAATAGATTTTAGGAAAAATATGGAATATACACATCAATGTATGCCAACAGAAACATAAAACTTGGAAGTTGGAATCTAAAGAGACTAGCTAAATGAAAAATAATCATATCACATATAATCTCTATAGATTCTAATTGTAAGTAGTCGTGAATAATTCTAAATACCTTATCAAATTAAACAATCTTGACATCAAATGTAAAATGCACACACACAATGCGGTACATTGAGATATGCTTCAATATGTCAATTCACTTGTGTTGTTTAATTGATTACTTAGTCTTGTTTAATAGGTGTAACTTTATAAGAGCCCAACAATGAGCTTTCTAATAATAATGGAGGAGGGTGAAATCCTCTTCTTTAGCACTTTGATCTCTCATATTACATTTATTAATGCATTTCTAAGTATAAGACAAGTATGATTCTTGTCTAATACAAAATATCTATGAATTTATTGGTTCTTTATTTTAATTTTATTTTTGTGATATAGATTAATAATCACTTTATTTTATATGATTAAAAAAATCGATAATATTATATTTCAAATTTATATTTATGACTTTGAATTACTGAAATATACACATATTCATTAACTTTATAAATACAAATTTATATTTAAAACTTGAACTTTAATTATTAAAAATAAAAATATTTATACTTTAAATTAGAGATAATAATAATATTGATAACTATCATGTTATAAAGTATTATGTAAACTATGAAAGCTAACTATAAATATATAAAAATATATATATATTACACATTTCTAATTATTTCCATAAATAAAATACAACAAATTATTGCTTAACATTATTCTTTCTTAAAAACAATCTCATATATATATATATAAATAAATGTCCATCAATTTTACTTTTATATAACTATATTTAAATGATTTAAAAATATTCTTGGAATGTGAAAAATAATTATCAATTCGTTGATTTGCACGAAAGTAAAATCGGAGTACCACCGACTCCTTACTCTTCGCATCACATTTTCTTTGTTCTTTAATTTAAAAAAGAAGGGACATATAATTGGCGGTTTAAGATTGGAATCGAAATAAAGTGAAATGTGAGTATCACCCACTTCTTATCCTTCCAAATACTTCTTTACTGGCGCTTCACGATTGGAATGGAATTCACGAAACTTTAACCGTGTGAGAATGGAATTGGCATAAGCTTTAACCGTGTGAACAAGGTCAGATTCCATGTGAATTTCTTCTTCTTCGCCTGACTTTTTCTTTACTCTCTTTTTTTTTTAAATGAAAATATATTCGCGCTTTTAGATTGGAATCCAATTAAACTAAAATCTGAGTCTCACGACTTCCTATTGTTCGTACCACTTATTCTTTGCTCTTTATTTTCAACTTTGTGTTAAAAATTTAATTTTATTTTTAATATTACAGATTTATTTTTTGAATTTTAATATTTCATTTAAAACATTATTAAATTAATTTTATAATAAAAAGTTTTTGACAATTACAAATATTTTTTTATTGTGCCCAAAATTATCACAAGCTTATATATATATATATATGATTATGTAATTTTACATGAATGGTTGTTTACTACTAAAAACAACAACTTAATGTCTTTTTATTGAAAGATCATTATAAAGCCATATGGATTAGAAGGGTTCTTAATGTTTATCAAAAACTATCTTAAAAAAGATATTTAAGATTTTATTCCAAAATGCTCTAAGGAATTCATTAGTATGTTGTTCTTCCATAATGACTTGTTGTGGATTGTCTTGAAGTACAATGAGCCAATCCATATTTGTAGGTATGACTATTTCCTCAAAAATTAAATTTTGAGGTTGCTCACTCCCACTAATATCATTAACCTCAAGAAACCTTGAATTTCTTGCTTCGACAAGTAATGAGTCATCTCCATATTTATGTCATATTTATAAGTTGCATTATAAATTTACCGAGGAAATAAATTGGCGTATTGTAATCTTAGCCCACAAAAGTATTATGATGGCACATTGCTTTTCCTTTAATATTATTAACATCGATTAATAATCTAAATTATGGTCATATATAAATGTTAGCATTTTATTTTTAGATTTTATAGCTATTCCATCTACAATTATATCTAATGAATAATCTCATGTTTCAATATTAATCGCTGATGATTTTTAAGGCTAGAACAAGAATATCCTCCTTACATTCGAGTCCATGGACTTAGATTTGGCATTCCATGAGAATGAGTCACCCATCCCTACAATATTTATTGCGCTATAAGATATGGCCAAATACGAAAAGTGGGAGTAATCCAATTGCTTCAGTGTAGAAAGTTTTATGTAAGATGAAAGGACACATCAAGAAAGAGTGTTTCAAATATACATTTTTGCCTCAAAAGAAAGATAATCTCATTTATTTAGTGTGTTATGAGTCTAATATCATTGATACTTTTCAGAAAGCATAGTGGATTGGTTTTACTTCTACAATCTATATTGCCAATAGAATGTGGGGTGTGATCAACCAAATTAAACCAACAAGTGAATGCTTCATCTATTAAGGAAACACGCTGAGTGCACATGTGAAATCAATTGGGACCTTCAAACTTATCCTGAAATATTACTTTGTTTTAAATCTTGAAAGGACATTTTAGATTCATTATTTCTCTAAGAACCTTATTTCAATCTCTAGAGTTGTTCTGTGTGATTTTAATTTCAATTTTATCGATTCTACTTTTAGCCTTATTAAATAATCACTTGTTGTTGGTGATGGATTTTGAGACTATTTATTTCTTAAAAAAACAAAGTACTGAATATTAATCTATCAACTAGGGACCTGTCTTTCTATCTCAAGGTAGTCGCCAAAGTTTATGCAAGAGGCTTTCAAGAGCTAATTTTGGTTCTATATTGGTTAATCTAAAATCTAAATCTTAAGTAAGCAGATAAAAAAGAAAATGAAATCAAATATTACTACAAAAAGGAAATTCAGATGCACAACTAATTACTAAATAAACATGTTAACTAAGAAACAAGATAAAGAACCCCAATCCTAAACTTGACAGGTATCTAACCATTCATGAAAGAGTATAAAAAGTAATCCAATTTAACAATAGTGCTTCAAGAAATAACAATAACGAAACAACAATACAAAATTAAGGGAATGTTAGTTTTTGTACCATCAAATAGGTGTTCTAGTCTCGAATTTTGTCAAAGAGGCTAAAGAACACAAGATCTCCAAAACCAACAAATGGTTACAACATAAAACACCTAGAGACAACTCAATTAAGTTAATTGATCAATAATTGAATATTTCCTAAGTCCACCCTAAGAAAAGTGATTAATTAACAACAATTAATTGAGAAAGATGAGAATTCTCAACTCACATATTGAGTCTTTGATGATCTTAGTCGTTGATGGGGATCTGATCATGGTTGTTAATTCACCAAAAAGAGATCATATGAGCAAGATTCTAGGATGGATATAGAGACACTAGTGAGGTCAAGTTCCTTGGTAGATCGAGCTATCTAGTTGCATAGGTCGAGTAGGAAAGAAGAGTATAAGCGAGAAGGGATGCATGAGTGAGAGGGAGAAACATAAGTGAATTCCAAAGGAATTTCTAGTTCCAGAGAGGCAGCAACAAGAGGACAATTTATTCCACTAGACGCTATGTAGGCACTGTGCTAGTAGCTTTAGAGGGAAATACAATTTGACCAAGGAGGAGATCGATTCTAGTGCCAGAGGTGAGGATAATTTTCCAGAGTGTCGGAGAATCACTTCCAATAGTATAAATAGGTAGGGCATCTGATTTAGAGGAAGATTGAGGTAGTGCGAGTTACAAGTTATGCAGACGCAGTGTAAAGGCCTACACTTGGGTATTGCGGGGCCATTTTCCGAGTAACAGTTGGTTGCGGGACTACTTGTGAAGAAGGGAAAAATTCCCTTAATAATTCTGGCCAGATTGTGTGCTGAGAATTTCCAGTTTGGGATCTAGATTGTACTTAGAAAAGTCATTGTTTCATAATAATAATAATAAAACCCTCATCTACTGCATTGATTTTCCCATATTGGCTTTTTCTTGGGACATTTATCCAAAAATAATAGTTTCATTTTTATTATGTCTGCACTCTCTACTTCTCAATTCCAAATCTTATTTTCCGCAACATAAGTTATTTGTGAAAAATTGTAGTGTTATTTATTTGTTGTTTGTTGTAGCAAATAAACTACATAATTAATGAGTTAAGAGAATAAATTTCTAGTTGTTATGATTTAATGAAATTTCACATGGTATCATAGCAGTATTCTCGATCAGATCAAGAGCTTAGTATCATAGAGGGAGAAATTTCACAGTTCAGAGGGAGTTATGAGTGAATTTCTTCCAGGTTTGTGCAGAGGTCCAGCGTCGCAGTGCGAATTATTGAGAAAGTGTTTGATTTCCAGTTATAGGTGTAGGAACAGTTTGAATGGCCTAGTAGCAGTTCTAGCAGGAAGTGGTGTTGCTCAAAAGCAGTTTAGGTAGGTAGATCAGAGATTTTGTTGAGCAGATTTGGGCACAGTAATTTTGCAACAACTTTTGTTTTTGCATAAATGGGAATGTCTTTAATATCCCACAAGAGAGGAATTTAAAAACAAATATTTCATAATTCCCCTTATTAAGTCAAACTTAGGGTATAATGGTTGTTTTATCATAGTCAATCTTTTTGGAAATTGGGGAGCAACAATCGTAACATTAGCCAAATTATGGTTTCTTATAGATTCAATATGTGGGTTTGATATTGGTAGCGAGGATGAATCTGGTCTACCATAGGTTACAACTTATGAATTTTTTTTAGGTTGGGTTTGAGTCTACTCTTTATTACATCTTTCGTTTTCTGTTAGCTCAGAAATTATTGGAGAATTTTTTGTAAAGTTTTCCCGACCTTATCTTAATTGTCTTCTATCACATTCCAGGGGGGAATACAATAATCAAAAGTTTCTAATACTTCAAAGAGTTGAGTAGGTTATTTATTTGGGTTGGGAATGGGTTGTGCGGGAATTGAGAGTGTAATGAGGCTGAAGATTTCAAAGATAATTGGAGTTGTTGTTATGATTGCGGTAGCAATCCTAAAGATTGATTACTTATACCAGGAGGACAATACCAATTTTGAGGCCAAAATGGTACTTGAGTGGTCTGATTTTTCCATTGGTAAGGATATTGTGTCTATTGCAAACATTTTGAAGGTGGTCCAAAATATTTTTTATTTTGCCAAGGGGGTCCAAAGTATTGTTGACTCTTCCAACATGGTCCAAGGTACTACAGATTCTTCCAAGAGGTTCCAAAGTATTTTTGATTATGTTAGGATGGCCAAGGGTATTGTTCTTGATTATATTGATTAGTAAAAAATGTAGGATCCTAGATCATACTTGGAGGATGATATTTCCATTTTCATCTTTGAGCTATGAGGTACGTCAGATCATCTTCCACCCTAGCCTCTTTCTAGAAAGATTTTAATCTTGGAAACTATGGACATTGATCGATTGAATGGTCCTTTGCATATATCACACATATCTCGATTTCATATAATGAGCATTCTTTACGACCATGTTTCTAGCAACAGTGAGGAAAAAAATCGCTAATTCTTTCTCCAACGCTGCCTACTTTTGTTTTACCTGCAATATGTCCAATTGTGTAGTTAGGGTACTCAAAATATCAATTTTAAAATCTTCTAATAAATTATTGCTTTCTATTGAAGTAATTCCCCCACCAGTGGTTTTGCTAATTCTACCCACGGGGTCTCATATTCCATGCTTTCTCTGTAGAAATTCGTTGTAGATTCAAACTGCAAATTGTAATATGCTAAAACAATTGACTTAAATCTACTCTACTCATCAATAGAAACAATAAATATCGATGAATCACGAAGCATAAAAGAGAAAGAATTCAATCACACATAACACAATAATTTTATGGGGAAAACCACAGCCAAAAACCCCTGTTATTTGTATATTGCATTAATAAGAAAATATGAGAAGATTACAATTCTTTCCTCAAGCCTAAGAGACCTCTGCACTATCTCTATCTATCTCATTGCTTCCCAGACAAGCTCAAGCCAATACTTAGCCAATTTTGTTGCCTACTAAGCTCCTATTTCCTTGTGTAGTTTCCTTGGGAATTATCCCATATTTATTTGGGAAATCCCATAATTATGAATTGTGCAATCCTCATAAGCATTCCTTTGATTGCATGCACCATCTATACAATTTTGATTATTATACAATTGATTGTACATTATTCCTAAACTCCAATCTCAACTGGGTATTTATCTGATATCACATGCATGAGTAAATTATGAGTGCATATTAAATTTACTGATTGATCAATGTTGGTTAAACCCAACTGCTACAGGTTACACTCCACTACTGGATCTCCCACTAATTCCTCCATCAATTAACTCAGTTAAACTAAATTAAATAATTACAGCTCAAAATAAACTCAACTAGGGCTCCTAAAAAGTATGAGAAACTCTATGTGACTCTAGTTAGATCCTCAACTCAAATTAATTGAGCCAACTAAGTCAAATTAATTTATTTAACTATTACAAGTTGTCATGAGATGTGGAATTACAATTTAGTTCCTAACTTAATTCAAGCAAAAAATAAAATTAGGATTTTCCTTGATGCTATTTTTAACATTTCTTATTTCTATTTTCAACACTTCCTCTCAACAAGAAAGGAATTCAAATCTATCCTGATCTGGTACCTTTGGAATGTTCTACATTCAACTCTTGCCACTGTTGTTTTTTCTACTACAACATCTGCAACCAAAAAATATCCAAACAAAATAAATTGAATCAATTGTGTTTGCAACTGTTTACTGGGAAAATTGTGTTGTTTTTTACTCTACTACTGAGCTTCATACTCTGTTGTTAACACTTTTCGACACTCCTCAGTGTATGAATGACAATGATCCTCCTTCTACTGAATATTATGCCACCATGTAGCAAGGTAATGATCCATGAGAAAAGAAAACACCTCAATGGATCCTACCCAAATTATCAAACACTTGGAATAAGGTTTCATATCACCCGACCTCACTCTTGGAAGTATGGATGCATGTGCTCCCTCTACCCACTTAGTTCGAAATTCCCCCCTACTAGACGTCTCTTCTTGAGTGGATGTCTTCACTCGGTCTCCTCTCTGCTTCTCTAGTTGTGGCTGCTCCACAACTTGCTGAGGCTACTTTTGAGGTTGTATGTTGAGAGGTAATTCATGCTCCCTCTCAACCACCAAGTCTCTAACCTTTTCCTTGCTCCTTAAGTAATTGCATGGATCTTGTACCTCAATTTTATATAGGTTCTTGACTCACACACCTATCTATTTCACTTGTCTCATGGTGATGTGTGTAAGGAAAACCTTTCCTTTGCTAAATATCACATCATAGGAATGGTGTTCCAATACCATGATGGAATCAAGATTATTCTTTAGTCTGAGAACATACATCACATTTGTGAGTCTAAGAGGTGAGCTAGATTCCCTCTAAAAAGTTATAGTATCGATGTTGGTCGCACTATACCTCCCATCATATCCAAACTCTATGTTATGCTTGAGGTCTTTCTCCTCCAAGTCACTGAATATATCTCTATTCCATGTCATATGGAACAAGGCACCATTATCAAGATACCAAATGATTCCCATTACAATGCTTACCATGCATGCAATGAGAGTGAAATCAAGTTCAAATTGTCAAGCTAGAGCTTCACCTGTTGCTGCTACTGCAATATCTTTCTTTCTTTCTTTTGTGGGAATTTCGTGGCATAGTGCCCAAACTCGTGACTGTGAAAACACTTGATGTTCAACAAGCCCTGCATCTTGCCACCCTCCTCGCCCTGGGACATATTTCCCTTGGATTTATTTTCTTTGCTGACTAACGAAAATTCCTCTTCCACTTTTTTGGATGAGGTCCCATCTCTGGTGTTCCACTAAATCTCTTCTTGTACCAAGTCGTACCACAATCATTCCCACTCTAGTAGCATCTTCCTCCCATAAGTGAGTCCTAGTAGCTACGCCAACTCTTGGGAAGGCCTAGAAGCGTTAGTATCACCAAATTATCTTCAAAAACTATAACATTGACACTTCTAAGATCATCCCAACATTGGGTGAACTTTGTCAAGTACTTTGGTATTGTGTCACCCTTCTCCATTTTGATTTTTTTGAGCTTTTCTTTTAGTGCTAGCTTCCTATGGTCACTACTATTTTGAAATAGGTCTATCAAGGCCTTCCACATTGCAAATGGGTTTTCCTTACCCAGAGGTTCAAGACAATATGATATCAGATGCCTTCTAGGATTATCCTTCTTGCCTTTGCCACACACTTTCTACACTCTGCCAGATCCTGAGCATTAGCTGGCTTAAGAATATCATTGTCTATGAATTCCTTAAGCCTGTTGTCTTCCAACAGTGCCTCCATCCTTTCCTTCCAAGCAATATACTTTGAACTACCCTCAAGGGCATATTCAAGTTTCAATCTGTAGAACGACATCATGTTGGCTCTGAAGTATGATACTGCAAATTCGATTTCTCCTACAAAAGACAAACTCATGTTCTCCTCTTCTATAGTGATTTCATCTTTGATATCGTGTAGAAATTCCTTGTAGATTAAATCTACAAATTGAAATATGCTAGAAAAATTGAATTGAATCTACTCTACTCATGAGCGGAAACAATAAGCGATACATGAAATCAAGAAGCATACAAGAGAAAGAATTTAATCTAATGGAGGAAACTTTCGAGGTTCATGGAGCCTATGGTGAAAACTAATCCTTCCATTCCTTAAGATGGAATAAATAGTCATAACTATAGTCTTAAATTTGATTTGTATTCTTGTCATCCTCTATCATATGATTCTCATAACTCTTTACCTCTTGATTTTCTTGATTCTCAAGTTTCGAATCTAAATAATGATGAGGTGCAAGGTAGTCACTTTTCAAAAGGATAGGAGCAGGAAGGTGAGGATTGTTTCAATCTTTCTTCTCTTTTTAAAAGTCCTCCATGTCAAGATAATGTTCTTCCATCCTTGGTTGATTTTGAATCTAAGAATCTGAGTGATGAGTCAAGTGAAGTTAATTTTCTTAATCAGTTTGAAATCTTGGACAACCATCATTTTGATGATTCTGATTCTATAGATGTATGTGATAATGGTTTCCCAAGTGCACTAATTCATCTTTCAATTTTTTGACAAGACTTGAAATATTTAGATATGGACTCTAATTTGGTTAAAGAATGTTTTCTCATGGGATTTTCTTATTCAACTCCTTATTCCTTGTGTCCTATTGCTTATATGTCTTGCTCCTCAGATCGCCCACTTGATAAGAAGAAACCTGAATTGTCATAAGGTAGTGAGATTATACATCGTGAATAAGTAAGTAATCAACTTATCAAGTATCCTTTCCATTCCTTACCATTTCCAATTTTGCATGAAGACAACTATTCTATCCAAGTTACTCATGAGATTCATTCATTCTATTCATCTTTAAAAGTGTAATTAGAAGAAACTTATGACTTGGGTAATTTGTTTGTTGAATATGTAAATTATGATCAAATCAATGATGTAGAGGGATGCCATTTGGATAGTAGTGATCTAGTTGAAATTATTGATTGTAGATTTCCACACACCATGCATTATATGATTCAATCTTCAAAATGAAATTATTCAATTCTTGAATGTTTCGGGACTCATCAACAGTAAGTCGAGGCACTTCAAATTCCATTGATGGTTATGTTAGGTTCTCATGACTCTGGTAAGGTCCCCGAACTAAATTACATTTAGATATTCTTGTAAAATTCTTTCCCTTGCATGATTTCATTGGATGTAAATTCATTCTTGAAAGATGTTTTTTATTTCAGATATATTTTTTCTAACTTTCAAGATTCGGTCTCCGATCAGATTGAAGGTCCCATTTCAATTAATTTATCTTCATGCAAATATCTCATATTAAAGTCAGGTTTGGAATGCATACCTTTCATGGATGTATGTAATTGTGAAGTTGATCTTTCTTAAGATTATAATTGGTTGAATGATTCATACCTGTCATCTTTTGAAGGTAATCAAATCCTAATCCTTCTTGTGAATATTATGATACTAATAATTTTCATGTTTGCACCAAATATCCTCTTCAGTGTCAATGAATGCGTGTGTTATTTGTTGAGTCAAGTTCCTCTTTTTCATCCACTACAACTTTACTGGTTTCATGTGTTTTCCATATTGGCATTTATTTTCAAAGATTATGATACCAGTATAGTTTGTAACCAGTCACAAGTAGATGGTTTATCTCACTCAACATATGAGGAAGACTATTGTTTCATTCAAATAATTTCTAAAATTGAGAATGTTACACCTTAATCAACCCATCAAACGATGGTTCTTGTTCTAACAAATATCATTCAATTGATCATTTTCCCACTAGTGTACTTAATGATGGTTGTTTTAATTGATCATCTAATCTTTATTGTCTATCTTTTTAATTTTTAGATACGTGTCAAGTAGTTGAGGAACTTCACCCTCCATTGATGATTCTGTCAGGTCTTCACTCTCTTGACAAGCTTTAAAAATATGATCAAATTCATTTTCCCTTACAAGCTTCTTGCCTATTCAATGCCATTAATTGATAAATTATCTTTTCATGGTCTACATAGGATTTAAATCAAGCTATCTTTTCAAGGATTAGCTTATGTTGCCATTGATTTCAACCCTATGTAGACTAGTTGATGTATCAATTCCCACCTTGTTGTATGGTTGCAACTAGTTGTGTTAGCATTGAGATGGCTACGATAGAATTGATGTTAAACTTATGATGTGTACTCATGATGGTCAGATGATGGCATTGGTGTGGTTGACATTTGTTCATGTACTAGTGGCGTTTATGTTCATGTTATGACCTAGTGCAGGACTTGGAGGTTGAGTAGACATGGTTTCAAGACATGTTATGATGATTTTTTAATGTTGCTACAGGTAGAGGTTGCTACTACAACTATTGGAGATGGTTTCTTAGGTGTCCATGATGTTGAGTTGTCATACCAAGTCTTCATGTAGGTCACTATGTTTAGATTTGTTTCAACAATATGTTGATCTGATGATGGTTTTGCAGAGTTGATACATGTCTATTCAGAGGCGTTGCAACTTGTGCAGATGTCAGAGGTGAGATAAGGAATTGTTAGTTTCCTTGACAACCATTTTTTGTGAGCTTCTAGTTCAACTTGGCAATGACACTTGGGATACATGCTTAGACTATTTGCAAAGGTGTCAAAGGACTTGATAGAGATTTGGAGGCTTGTACACAAACTAGAGGAGGGGTCCCAATAGGTGGCTAAGGTTCTGAGTAGATGATTTATGGTTTTCACCCATCCTCTTCCCCAACCACATGCAGATAGGATTATCCATGCGATTGCAACCATGATAGACTAGTTTTATGCATGTGGTTGTGTCTTTAGCTATATTTTCTTTGCATTCCTTGTGCACATATAGATTAATTCAACTCAAAAATATCAGGATGCTTCTAGATTAATTGAAAAAGGTTAGAATTGGTTTGAAAAGTAATCCCATGGGAGTGAATTCATTTAGTGCACAAGTAGTAATGGTCGATGATTGGTTTCACCAAATTTATGCACTCTTGATCCTAGTCCAAAAGTGAATTTTGCCAAAGATTTTTGATATTCTTCAGTTTGGAGCTGAGTGTTTGTTCAATGAATAGGTGAGTGAAAAAAGGTTGCATAGAGGATAAATTCTTTAGACCTAGTAGTGGGCCAAGATAAATAATGTATGAGTGTAAATGGTAGTGAATGGAGTAGATTGATTAAGAAATGCATCGACATTTAGATCATATTTGAGACAGCTATAATATATATCGTTTTCAATATATAGAGAAAAGTTTTATAGTAGAAATGAGATAGAGTGTGGAGTGTCTCATATTTTTGTGACTCATCCACTTGTTTTGCAAATTTTTGAAGTTTATGCTAGATTATTTTGTGGATGTAGATATATTGAGGGTTTTCTATTATGGCTCAGTGTGAGCCATGTTTTCTTTATTGGTTGACTAAGTTATTCAGATTTGATGCATGTATTGGTGCCACTATTTTTTTGGAATAGAAAGCATGTATTTATGGTGTTTCTTTTTTATTTGTTGAGATTATCCCTCATGCTAGAGATTTTATTTCAAGGTCAAGTCTAGTTTGGCAGTGAGCCTTGGATCTAGTGTGAAAATATATGAAACAAGGTCCACATAAAGTAAAGGAGCAGTGATCTCGAAGGTTGAGCAAAAGGAACAGTTTCTCCATCCAATGGTAGTTGTATAGTCCAATCAAATTTGGGTAAGGATATTTGATTGTGGAGGCCTTCAACTGATGGTAGTCCATAAATATATGTGGGAACATAGTCTTTTGCGCTGATGAGTAGAATCGAGTCTCCTGGATGATTAGCATTGGCCTATTGTATATGAGGTCGAGTCTCCGGGATAATGGGATTCAACTATATCTGTAAAAGGAAAATTTCTTGACATAATAAAGATTCAAATAAGCACAACAACATCAAGGATGGTTTTTCTCCTGAAAGGGTTTCTGCCAGAAATCTTGTTTCTCATATGTGATGATGATTTTTGTGGTTTTGGTTTGATGGTTTTATTTTAGTTTGTGATTCTTACATATTTACATGTTTATCATTTACTTGCTTGTGACATGTGTGAACATGCTAACAAGTATGTGTTTCAGTAGAGAAGTTTAAATTGGTAAACATTGTATACAAGGCACACTATTAATTCACCCTTCCCCTCTCTATACTTCTCATGGTTTTCAACAATTGGTATTACATCGAGGCTCTTGGTTGTAGCATGATCATTGGAGAGTAGATATGGGGTTTTTTGATGTCTTATTTTTTTTCTTGTGGATCTAACATTTGGAGACTTGTATGTGAAGGATGTAGCAAGGATCCAATTGCTCCTAAACGTTTGCAATAGGATGCACAAGATATATGCAATAATGTTCATGACGATGATTTGAAGAGGCTAATAGGTTCAAAATATGCCAATGAAATGTAGGGCAAGATAGAATCCATATTGGAGATGGTACTTACAACAATATGGAGAATGATAAAAGGAGCAACAAAAAGAAGAACAAGAAGAAGAATAAGAAGAAAGGCTTTCAAAATCAAGAATCTTAGCCACGAGAGTCTCATCATCTTCCTAATGAAAGTGGTTTAGCCAATAATGTGAAAAAATTAGATGATCAAGAACCAAACGTATTGCAGAAGAATGAATCCAAAGGTATAGATGCCAATCATTTTCTTTTGAGTTACCATTTTGAGGATCCAAAATTTGATTATGCTCAAGTTCCTAGTGAAGATGAGAATGATATTAAGCGTCTTAGAGCTTAGATATCTAGACTGACAACTGCATGCAAGGATCAAGAAAAATTATTTCAGATATATGATGATAAGGAGGCCAAGCTCAAGGAGGATATTATTAACTTAAATATTAATTTGGTAGAATTAGAAAGGGTTGAAGAAGGTATGAGGAAGTAGTAGAAAGAGAAGGAATATGAGTGTGAAAGATTAGAAGCTGAAGTGGTGTCCTTGAGAAAGAAGCAGAAGATGGAGAAGATCATTGTAGCCTTGGACAATTTTCTTGACATCTAAACATCACCATTAGATAGATCTGGTATTGTATTTAAAAAGGGTGAGTCCAATTTTCATGCACTCAAAAATGACAAAGAAGAACCCAAGAAGATTTTAGCAAACAATACCAGTAGCAAGAGTGGGAACCAAGGAAGCAAGAAGCAAAACGAGCAACAAAACCAATAGAAACAAAGAAGAAAACCTCAAGGAGATCCTACTTTTAGAAAATATTTTGCTACTAGAGAGGATTGTGAGACCTGTAAAGTTTCAAAGCAATCAAATTCCTTTTGTTCCTTTTGTGCATAAGGTAGAATGTTATAACTGCCATAAGCATGGACATGTTGTAGCCAACTACAAGAGCAAAATGTATAGACCCAATCATTAGATATTGTAGCAGTATCAACAACGAAGGACATTGGCCAAAAAGTATTGTTATCACATTCTAGTTTCAGGATGGATGGTTTAGAAAGAATGACTTGAAATGGTTGTTTTATGTTTTTCATACAAATTTCAAGCACATTGACAATTTATTTGTTAGCAATGGTTTGAAAGATTTAAAGCGATAGCACTGGAAAATCATATTTCCACCTAGCCTATCATAATTTGACATATGGAGCTTAAAAATGAGTTGGTAGAATAGCCTATTATCATCCGACAGGTGGAGCTGACAAATAAAATGGCAACACTCTATTTTACTCTATTTTTTCCTATAAAAATCATTCACTTTGGCATGATTTCTGAGAATGTGGTGATGAATTTCAAAACAAAAAATATGTTTTTGTTAGTAACAATCTCATTTAAAAATACCTATTTCCACTTTTACACAGGTGTAATGGTTTGAAATATTTGAAGGAACCTTTGAGGCCTATTTTTCCAGATTTTGCAACTATGTTTTTTCCTTGTTTAGTTACTATTTTAATATGAAGTTTCCAAACATATGGAGATGAATTTTTGAAAAAAAATGTATTTTGATTTAAGGATCAATTAACAGAAACCTCTCTCTATTTTCTAACAGATATCATGGCTTGATAGATTCAAATGTATATTTGAGTCCTATTTTTCTAGATTTTTAGAAATTTTGTTTCCTATAAAAATGCTAAGTCAACAATTGAAGGCCACCTCATCAATTCGACTGGGGGATCAAATATTATCTCCTCCTCGATTTATTTTTGATTTATATATATATATATATATATATATATATATATATATATATATATATATATATATATATATATATATAGATATATATATGAAGAGTTTTGAGATCCATTATTTTTGGATCTTGAATAGTTTGTAAGTAGTCTATAAAGACTATAATTTCTATAATGTACAGTTTGGGAATTTGATAAAGAATTGAAATTTGTGTATGTGATTTGTTTATGATGGTTAATCATAGGTGACTAATGATCAAACGACATAGTGTTTAAAGCTAAGTATTTACCTCAGTTATTTTCATGTAATGTTTTCTTCCTTATTCTTGGATGAAGGTATTAAAGGTGGAATTCAAGCTTCATTTTAACGCTTTATCTTTACCATTCAAGTATCACTTTTCTTATCTCAACTTAACATAATTCTTCTATCATATTCTCTGTTTTATAAAAAAAATTGTTAGTTTCTCCTACCACTCTCAATAACAAGGTTCTCTAAGAATATGTTAACTACCTTGCTCTCACCCACTATAATTACATCCAATATCCTAGTGACCATTGATTGATTTAGGATTTATATGACTCCATGCCCAAGGATATACTTTCTCTACCTTACCATCATTTTCAAACCCTATTAAACTCATGATCTAGCCACTATACTAAAGACACAACCAACTGCTAAGGTGACAATGGGTAGTTGAATTGTAAAGGAGAGATCCCTCTCAGGGTTGAAAGGGCTAGCCTTTGGCCCTAAATATTGGTTTGAAAGAGTTACCTTAGGGGATCTCCTTTAAATCCTAGGAAAATTTTTAAGTGATAACATTTTGGCGTCATTGCCAGGGAACGGAGGTGATATCTTCTGTGGAAAAGAACGATAAAGATCCATATGTGATCATTGATGGTGAACAACTATGAAATATTAAGAAGCTGTGCATCATTCACCTGATGAATCCATTGTAAGATACTTCATATTTCAAAAGTGTTCATGTCGACTTCACTATCAAAAAGAATTTTAGTTTAAATAATTTATTAGTGACTCCAATGGATTTGATGAATAACTCAGATGTTTTTTCTATCATCTCCAGGTATGCATGTTTGGATCTTGCAAATATTTTTATTTCCTTAATCCTTTACGCAACGATGAATATTTTTTAAGGAGTGGTCCAAAGTTTAATGGAAATTATTTAAGTTTGGATTTGAAACATATCTCAAATTTCTGTGACTTTATTGATATTCTTAAAGTCAGCAATGAATATGTATTTATGATATTATTATATGATTTGTTCCAAGGAAAGTGCAGGAAGTGGGTTGATTGTTTTCCTACTAAACCCATAAGGTCTACAACATGTTTCTGGGTTATCATTTTAGAAACATGGATGGAGAAGATAGAGTTAGTGGTGAACTCTGTTTACATTCAAGGTTTTCGATAATGGAACAATGGGTATATTGATGATGAAGTAGATGGGAATTTTGCTTCATTCTTATCCTATTACTTAGAGTCATGTAAATGTAACTCAGAAGCTAAAATTTAGTTTCTAGAATAATTGGTTAAGGAGATTGAGATAGAGCTTGAAGTTTTCGAGGCCCAAAGATTTCTTTCAAATCAGAGTTATACTTTTAAAATTCCTTTTAAGTAGAAAAACCAATAAGTATTGATGCCATTTGATATTAAGAATGGGGAATTTTTTTTATTTTAATCATGAGTTCCAAACAAATACCACACATGATTAGTTTAACCATGAAAATCAAATCACAAATTACATTAAAGATCATCAAATAAGATATCATAGCTATGAATTTAATAATGTAGTATACCTAGGGGGTATAATATGGGGCATAAAGGGAGGTACAAAGGGTAATAATGTGATGTAATAATAAAATGTAAATGGGCCATAGTTAATAAATAAAGCAATTAACCTGCATAATGCAAGGGACCACAAGTAGTGTGATAAGCCCATAGTATTGGATGTATGGTATTGAGAGAACCATGGTAATTACCCATGTTATTGTATATATGAAGACTATATAGGGGATAGAGACTGTCCATTGAGAGACGTCAAGGATTACTGTATTTACAAGAATTTGGCTTGTGGAGTGATCTCCTTCCTTAAGGAGTAGTTTTATGGTGTTTCCCTAACTCAAGGTTTTGATTAATAAAGAGAAACATTTATATATTATTTTTGTATTGTCTCTTGGGTTTATTTAATTAGAGAATTTTATATATTTGCAAGTCATATCTACTACAAGTGGTATCAAAGCCAGGTAGGGTAACGCCATACAACAACTCCTTAAGGAAGGAGAACAATCCACAAGCCATATGATTTTCAATAAAAATAATACTTGGCATCTCTGAATGGGGAGTCTCTAGCCTCTATATAGGCTTCATACATGCAATACCATGGGTAATTACCATGGGTCTATCAATAACATACATCTAATCCAATGGACATATCACATTATTCCAAAATTTCTTGTGGTCCTTTGCATAATGTGGGTTAACCACTTTATTTATTAATTATGATCCATTTATTTATCGTCCTTACATTATTCCCATGGGTACCTCACTTTGTACCCCATATTATCCCCCCTATGTATAATACAAAATAAAACTAGATAATCAAAAACAAAATAGCCTTGAGAATAGAAGAGTTATGGCTAGGAATCTGAGTCAATAACGTTCACCTAAATGGGATCTTTAGTGTTGTTTAGTATGATTCCTTCCAGGCGAAGAATTCCCATATGTTCGTTAATACAACCCATGCCTTGATCTATGTCCCTCAAGAGATGGTGGAGGTGCTCCATAGAGTGCAAGATATCAAGTCTAGGCTAGAAACGATCCATCATAACTTTACATAGGAGGAAATTTGGATTCCAATGAAAATCAATGGTGTATATGTACAAATTGAATTGGTCATGGGCGTGCCCAACATCTAGCACCTAGTCAAGAGAAAATTTTAGAACTTTTGTGTATGAAAATTGCTACCATTGGGAGGCCACTTCCCACCCCATGGGAGTAAGTTCCTCATGGATGGGTTCTGGGGTGAGGTCCCACAACAAGGTAGTGAATCTCTTAATATTGTGATCTGCAAATGTATGTCCTCGAGAGGTTCATTCTTAATAATAAAAAACCACTCCATTCATGTATGCTCACTATCATGACATGAGGAGGGACCAAGTGCAGATGTTGAGTGACGAATGAGAAGAAAAAAAGGTGGATGATTTCCTCAAGAGGAAGATCCATGTAAGCAGAGGTATGGGGCATCAAAAGCAAGGAGTGAAATAAAAATAGAAGATGGTGATGTAATAAGCCAGTAGCCAACCAAAAATACAAAGAGGGAAAGGGAATGGATGTGAAAAAATGGAGAGCTTGTGAGGGAGGGTGGTCGCAAGAGGCACGATAATGCACTGGTTGAGGAGTAGGGGGGGATACAAAGTTGTTGGTGGAGGTGGAGAGGAGGATAAAACTTCAAAAGAGAATAAATCTAGATTTACAAGACATGAGAGAAGGAATGGGCCAATAAGGATTGAACTTCAATTCTAAAATTGGAGGCAGTAATTAGATAAGGAAACATGCAAAAAAACATAAACCTTCAAAAAATAATATGTTATAGGAGTCCAACTTCCATAGAGTGTGGTTTCAAATTTCAACTTCCACCTACATATGACCTAGTTTTCCAACCTGCATGGAAGGTTGAAAGACCATGAGAAAGAAACAACAAGCCTTGGCCTACAAACTAGGGTGTTGAATGGACAGTGTCCTTGTAATGCTAAGAATGAAGGAGAATTTGAATAGAACTAAATCCACTGAGGGTGATATTGGTAAATGTTACAAGGCTTGGTTGGAGTTTGCTAAGGTGAGTCGGTAAAATTCTCGTATGCTTATTACGTTGAGTTATGGAAGGAGAAACAAACCACAAAGGAGTTTGTCTTGCATCGATATCCAAATAGGCTCAAACCAAAAGGATAATTAGAATTATAACGATGTTAACAATGTTCATCTCCCATGTAAGGATGAGATTGTCCTAGAAAAATGATGTTGAAAATAATACTGAGAGGGGGGGTGAATCAGTATTATCTAGTCCTTTTACCAATTCTTCCTTATTTATACTTTGAATTATTTTTGCATGTCAATACCATAAAACAATGAGAATGAACAAGAAAAAATAGACAATCATATCAAAGAACACCAGATATAAGGTGGAAACCCAATGTGGGTGAAAACCACCTGCTGCAATATGTCTCTATCTTCTTTCAAATTAGAAACTCCTTTTACAATGGTCTTGTACTGGTGCAGTCCTTTACCAGTACGCAGGCTGCAACCTGCAGAGAGCTACAACTCTCTCTCGTTTTCCAGTCTCTCCTGGAAGGGAGCTACAACCCCTACTTCTTTTCTTTCAAGGACCACTTTTCATAAATTTTCAAACTGGATCCATAAACATCAAATGATCATCAAGTACAATTAAATCACCCAGTCAACCAGATCAATACATATACAATGAGAGTCATCAATCAGATCTAGTCCATCAGATCACATAAAGATGAGTCATTAAGAACATAATCAATCACTTCTCAGACTACTGTTATCAGATCATAATACCAGAAACCAGAGATCACTTCAACACCCAGAACACAGCAAGGATAAACATGGACAGCTAAATTGATTTCAAGAGAAGTACGCAGCTTCACCCATCTAATGCCTGCGTACAAGTACGCATTGTTCTTTTGTGGCGCCACGGACCTCCGCACCTGCACCTTCTGTGGCGCTGCGCACCTCCGCACCTGCGCCTTCTATGGCACCGTGCACCTCCGCAGCTGCGCCTTCTGTGGGGCCACGCACCTCCACAACTGCACCTTCTGTGGCGCCGCGTACCTCCACAGCTGCGCCTTCTGTGGCGCCACGTACCTCTACAACTACGCCTTCTGTGGCGCCGCGTACCTCCGCAGCTGCGCCTTCTGTGGCGCCGCGTACCTCCGCGCTTTTCTTTCATTGCACTTGTGTGCTTGTGGGTATAGATAATTTCAAGACTTCAAGAATAACCCGGACTGTCTGATCTACAGATCTGATCATGCGCTCGAGAGATCACCCTTCACAGATTCGCTTTCCACTTCACTTTCATATAGATCAAGCTTTTGAAACAATAACCCAATATTTCAGATCTTAAGATATTCAATTTGCAAAAGATGCTTAGCCAAAGGAAATTCTTTGCTTTATATAGGCAAGCTCCTCCTAAAATCATGGATCAATACCACGAGCCAAACCATAATAACACAAATACCGTCGGCTAAATACCAAAGATTAAACATAAGAAACCCCACATGTGCTTTTCTCTGCCTTGAAGTGAGTGCACTAGGGGTACGCACCTCCTGAATGGCTGACCTGCGTGTCTGGCCGCGGTCCCTTCACAATGAACCTGCGGGTACGCATCTTCTGAACTGTTCTCCTGCATACTTCTTAATTTTCAACATATTGAGAGCCTTTCCACGGGTGTTGCCATCAAGTACAACATCTGTAACATATAGCCATACTTGAAACATAATGCCAACAACAATGAGATTTTCAATTACTGCAAATAGGTCACTCATCTCATGCATGCTCAACTAAAAAAGAGGTATGATCTTTGGTAGTCAAAAAAGAGATCGAGGACACAAGACCAAGACGATGATGCTTCTTTCCAAGAGCCTCCCAAGCTGGAAGATAAGGGGAAAGGACAGTTAGATCCAAACATTCAAGGAAAAAACAAGTCTTTAGATTTGAGTTTCCATAAGCACGAAGTTCACAAAGTAGAGAAACTACCTCCTCCTCCTAGACCCGTCCATGAGAAGAGGAATGAAACGATGGAGGTTAACTCTACAGAAAGGGTCCATGTTGTCTTTAACCTTCAAAATGAGCTGGAAAAAGTCAAAATCTCAGTGCCTTTATCAGGGCTCTTGAAACAACCTACCTATAGGGCTCAATCTTCCCAGTTTATGCTTCCATCTGTTCCTGATCAATCACCCGATAGCTTGAACCTCCAAGAAGAAACGTTGATGATTGACTTTGGGCCCCATGTCTAACAACACAATCCCTCCATGCGACCTTTTTATGTCACTCTAGTAGTACACGACCTATTTCTTCACAATTACATGTTAGACTCTAGAGCTTCTCATACTTTGATTCCATTATCTGTAATGGAGCAACTGGGTCTAGATATAAATAGGCCCTATAAGGATCTCTATTCGTTTGACTCTAAGAGGGCTAGGTGCTTGAGGATGATAAAGGACATGGTGGTTAATTTGGCCCATATCCCAGTAAAAAGTATGGTAATGGATATTGTAGTTGCTAACATCCCAGCAAGGTTCATTAAGCTTTTGTCCTGGTCTTGGGGATCTAAGATTGGAGGGTCCATAAGGCTAGATATAACTTATGCTACCATTCCTACCTTTGGTGGAGAGGAAAGGAGATTGTATACGGAATCCAAATTCATCAATACAGTCACCAAAGTTGATTGTTCAGACAATGCTCCTGTGTATAGAACATAAAGAGACATCTCCTGCTTTATGCTAGAAGAAGACGAATTCATCCTAGAAGAACACAGATACAACCTACAGTCCAATTGGTTTGACAGTTCAAAGAGTGTAGCAAGGTATGGAAGTTCTATTTTCAAGGGGAAATTCAAAAGAAGGAAATAGGTCAGAAATATTGTTGGTATCTCTCGAAGGTAAATTAATTCCTCTATCCTTCAAATTGGAGTTTGAGGCCACCAACATTGTGGAAAAATATGAGGCACTACTACTGGGTCTGCAAGTAGAAAAGAATCTAAATATTGACTGCCTAGCCGTATTTGGAGATTTTGAACTAGTAGTTAAGAAGATCAAGGACCAATGCGAAACCAAAGACCCCCAACTGAGGGCCTACAAAAATGAGGTTTGGGAATTTATCAACAACTTCTCCTCATCTTTTAACATACAATACCTTCCAAGAGAAGGAAATTTAATGGTCAATTGTTTAGCCATTGCTACCAACAACTTCAATCCACCACATAATCCTAGACTACTCAGGGAGGAAATTGAAGTCATATATAGACCCTCAGTCCTGAACAATGTGAAACACTTGCAAGCATTTGAGGATGATGAGTAGATCAAGAGTTTCATGGAGGTCATCGAGGAATTCTCAAGCTCTATGATTGATCAAGAAGAGGAAGAATTAACAGAAGAGAAATCAAGTACATGGGAGGAAAGCATCACATGATAGAAGGTTTTGTAGTTAAAGGGAAATGCCATTCCACAAGGTCTATTTCCTTTGTAAAGGATATTCAAACAAAACGATGTAACTTCAGAACTTGCTGAATAGTGAGTTGAGGAACACGTGGAGGATTGCAACATAGGTTTAGAGGATGAACCCCAGTTGATCAAGTTATCAACCAAGATCCCCCAACACTACAATCAAAGGTATTTAGATCTCTTGAAAGATTATAAATATGTTTTTTCTTGGTCTATGATCACTTGAAACCCTTTCATGTAAATATTATGCAACATAATATTCCCCTAAATAATGATTTGAAGCCTTGTAAGATAAAACTCATTCAGATCAATTCACTTCTCCTTCCATCCATCGAGAAGGAAGCTAAGAAGTTGCTTCAAGTGAAGATCATTGTACCCGTGAGGTACTCAGAATGGGTGGCAGATCTAGTTCTTGTTAGGAAGAAGAGTGAAGAAATTATACTATGCATGGACTTTAGGAACCTAAACAAAGCTTCTATGAAGGACAACTACCCACTGCTTAAAATGGACCACATTTTACAGAATATAGTTGGCTCTGCAACGATGTCAATGATGGATGGTTTTTCTGGATATAACTAAGTAGTTGTACAACTTGAAGATCAAAAGAGAAATGCATTCACGACTCCTTGGGGGACTTTCATATACGCTAGAATGTCATTCGGCTTAATAAACATAGGAGCAACATTCCAGAGGGTGATGGACATAGTGTTTGTGGGAGAGAAAGATACGTTTGTGGTGGTATACCTAGATGACATCACTATTTTCTCAAAAACATATGAAGAACAAATTTAACACTTGAATCTTACCTTTGAAAAGTGTAAAAAGTATGGGCTCTCCTTGAACCCCAAGAAATCTCAGCTCGCTTTAAGTGAAGTCATGCTGTTGGGGTACATTGTAAGGCAGGATGGGGTCAGGATCGATCTTAAGCAGGTAGAGACTATTAGTCATATTTCCATACCGAGGAATAAGAAAGAGGTATAAATCTTCTAAGGGAGGATTAATTTCTTATGAAGGTTTGTGCCTAACTATACAGAAATGGTGAAAGGAATTATTGAAATGTTGAAAAAGGGAAATGAAGTAAAGTGGGGCCTAGATTCCCGAGAATCCTTCTCTAGAATCAAAAGAGATTTTGCAAAGGCTCTGGTGCTAGTCATCCCAGACTATTTGAGTGCATTTTATATCTTTTCTTTTGCCTCCCCCCATACTATTGTTGTTGTATTACTTCAAAAAAATAAGGAAGGCCATGAGCAGCCCATAGATGTTTTCAGCCATGTGCTACGAGATGTTGGACTAAAATATAACATATTGGAAAAACAATCATATGCTCTACTTAAAGCCCTGATGTCTTTCAGAGTCTATGTGCTACATTCGAGCATCATGACTTATGTCCCAATAATAGCAGTGAAGGACATCCTAGTAAAAGGAGACAATGAGGGTAAAAGGGGTGAGGGTAAAAGGGGTAAGTGGATTGCAAGAATCCATGAGTATGACATGGAGGCAAGACCCACCAAGCTCATCAAAGGACTAGGACTGGATAAAATCCTATCAAAGTCAAATTATCAGGCATTAGGGATAAAGCTATTAGCAGAAGACCATTGCACATAAGATACTTAAAGCAGGCTTCTATTGGCCCACACTATTTGGAGATGTCCATTCTTATGTTCGGGCCTATCACCAATGTCAAGTATATGCTGAGAAGCAAAAATTGGCACCACTCCCTTTGATCCCTGTTATTATAGAAGAACCCTTTAGACAATGGGGACTAGACTTCATCAGGAAAATACATCCTCCTTCCAGTGGTCAACACAAGTGGATCGTCACTACCACAGACTACTTCACCAAATGGGTAGAAGCAGTCCCAACCAAGAATGAAACTAACAATGTGGTTATGAAATTTTTGGAGGAGAATATCTTGGTCAAGTTTGGGTGCCCTGTAAATATTATGACTCACAACTCTTGGCCTTCCAAGTCTGCAAAGTTTAATGCCTTTTCTCGTAAATATAACATCACATCTGGACATTCCACCACTTACTATCCCCAATGAAATGGGTTGGCTGAGTCTTCCAAAAACGTGGTGGTGAGAATCCTCAAGAAGACAATTGTGGAAATTCATAGGAATTGGGATTCTTAACTGAAATTCGCACTATGGGCAAACTAGTTCACTCCGAAAAATATCCATAGGTAAATCCCCTTTTGAGTTGGTTTATGTGAAAGTTGTGGTATTCCCCATTCATATTGTTATCCTAGTCGCTAAGATGCTACAAGCTGCAGAAGAGGAACCCAAGTCTCTAACTATAAGGATACATCAATTGGTGGAGCTCCAGGAGACCTGAAAACAAGTGAATCACATGCTAGATAACTACCAACAAAATATGAAGTTCCTATTTCATAGGAAGGCCAAAGACCGACATCTTCATCCAAGAGATCTAGTTTTAACGTGGGATGTAAGAAGATAAGATAAAGGAAAACATGGAAAATTTGAACCCTTGTGGTTTGGGCCCTTCAAGATTGCTGAGATAAAGGGAAACAATTCTTTCTTACTGGACAACTTGGAGGGTGATATGCTTGAGTTTCCTGTAAATGGGCAGTTCCCCAAATTATACTTCCAGCACTAAAAGGTCCATTCCTCACACATTGTACATAGCGATGAGACATTGTAAAAAATAAGTTATAGTTTCATTTCTTTAATTTTCTATTTTTTCTTTATTATACTTGAATAAAATAACTCCATGGCCAATGGATAGAAGGCCACTAGTCTACAGGTTTTCAACACCTTTCCAGCAAGGCACTGTCCCTAGGTGGAGCCAACGTTGTCACCCTTGCAAAACATGTTTGTAACTGTTAAGAAGGTGTAATTGGGTAGGAAATTTTGCAACCATATGCGAGGTCATAGGATTAGTAAAATATTGATCATACCTCCTCCAATGGATAAAGCTCAGAATTAGCTTTCCAATGACATATGGAACTCCTCAAATGGACCTTGGAATCAGAAGTTATAACAAATCAGAGTTTCCCTTGAAAACTATAAGCCAAGGAGAAAATGTCTTAAGGAGGAATCCCGCAAATCGACAATCTGAGGTACTGACTGATGAGCTCCAAAAATGGGTAATTATATGGGCTCATTTAGCCTCCTAATTCGACTTAATCCACCATTCTCATTAGGTTATTGCATGTTTATGCTAATAGAGTGAATTGGGTTAGTCATTATGCCAACAAGTCTAATGTGTGCTTTGTACAGTTTTTTGGTCAATTTTGAGACAAAATCAAAGGTTTAAGGAGCACTTGGCAGCCAAATTCATGGAAGAAAAAGGGAGAGGATTTGTAGGAAGGTGTCCCCTTCATTTATGAGCCCTTACCTTGAATTCTCCATCAAAAACTCGGAGCACAAGGGGCATCCAAGCAAGTCAAGTAGGACTGCTGTTAACTGCAATTTTTGGTAGCTAAGTCCCTAAAGTTTAGGAGGACTATTGGGGTCCTCAATTTGTATAAATAAGAAGGCTTAGGGCCTCATTTGGGTTAGTCAGTTTTTAGTCAGGAGTTAGTCAGATTTTAGTTAGATTGTAGTTATATTTTAGTCAGTAGGTTAGCACTTTAGTGCAGCTTTGTATCAACACATTTTCGAGCTTTTTCTTGTAGACAGTTTTTGGGATGTAACTATTATTTCTTGATCAATAAAGATGAATCCATCTTTGCACAAGATTTGATCTTCCTTAGGAGGTTTTAGCTCTTGGGGTTGGACCCAACCCAAGTGCTAGTACCTCCTTTGTGCACTTTTATGTGTCGTTGCTGCATTCATAGAATAATTTCTGCTATTTAGATTAAAATCTTGCTTTGTTACTTAGGTTGTTTTTTTGATAGTTAAAGTAGCTTTTCATGCTTTAGGTTGATTTGATAGCTTGGTAACAGAAAATATCTACAAAAATGCCACCAAGAAATCCTTGATCTCATCTCTCCCTCCTTGGGACCATGAGCTGAGACCAAGGCATACTTGCTGCCACAAAAACATTGTTTTTACCTCTTCATGCAATTGCTAGTGTTAGATTTTTAGTTAGGAAAGTTCATACTAGTTGTACTTGCATGTTTAGAATCTATTCTTGCTTAGTTTCCATAGTTATCTTGCATGATTTTCTGTCAATAAACTTCTGTCCATCATGATTTCTGGTATTTAGGGAAAATTAGGTCCAAATAGCTAGATCTTTGGTTTTCCTAGTCTTCATTTGATCAGTTTTGGAAAATAACATGCAGAGCACTTGTGATACTTCCTTGCCTACCCTTCCTCCATCAATATAGCCTGCTCCATCCCCTAACCCAGATTCTTGCCCTTCATTTGCCACATTTTCCCACTTTGCCCTAATTTATACATTCTTGTGCATCATTGCTCCCTCCATCCTCGAACAAATCCAATCACCTTAATCACTCCTTAGCCTCATTCACCAGGTCCTAGACCCATTAACATCCTTATCCAACCTCCATTTCCACTTTCCCACCGTTTTTCCTCCATCAACCCTCCAAAATCCTCTTTTCGGAATATCCTGTAGAAACTTCCTGTAGAACATCCTGTAGAACCCCTACAGACTTCCTGTAGAAGCTCACGAGAGCAGTTTCTTGAGATACGAACACTATGAAACTCTCTGGAAGGGTGCTAGGGACCCCTTAGGCCATCTTCTCACCTTCCCAACCTCCTGCAAGTGCCTACTCCATTTCCTTTCTCCAATCAACCTCTGCACAGTAAAAAACACTTAAAGCACATGCATAATAATTCTGCCAACTTACTCAAAAATACAAAAAGATGTTTTTTTCCAGATTTTACTGTAGAAGTAGCTTAGTAACATGCATTTTACCTTTCTAAGAGTCAATGGCATCTATTTCCACTACTTTCATCCATTTTCTTACACCGGTAGGGTTAGTCGGTAAAACTAGGGTTTGCTAGGGTTTGCATTTCTTTTCAAATTTCAGCTTCTTTCTGCAAGTAAATTAGCCTATGTTGAGTTAGCTTTCATCCATCACAATTAAAAGCTTCTTCTAAGAGCTCATAGAAGTTGGCTTAAGCTCCTAGTGGACTTGTGCCAGCTGATCAAGTGACAGCCTACGACAAGAGCTAGTACTTGTGCATATAGCACCGTCGCTTCCAAGTTTGTTACGAAATACCGGGTTGATAAAAGTAAAGAAGGGAGTCCCAAGAGTTGCAGCATTATTAATACAACACTGGAGCCCACCATCTTTTTGGCACCGTTGCCGGGGAAGCATCAGAGTATTGGTGATTGCTGTTTTTCTTCTATTTTCTACTACAACCTTCTGCTAAGTAGTTTATTTCAGCAAGAGTAGAGTAGTTGTTTCATTTCCATCCTGCAATTTCATTTCTACAAAAGTATATTAGACATTTCCTGCTTTCCTAGACTAGCATTTCAATTCTGCAAGTGTAGATTAGCATTTCAATTATGCAAGCGTAGCTTAGCATTTCATTCCTGCAATTTCATTTCAGCAAAATAGATTAGTCCTTTCATGCTTTCATTTCAGTTCTGCATTTTCATTTCAGCAAGATAAATTTTATTTAGTTGAAGTTCAATCTATTTTAGTTTTTGCAGGTACAAGCAGAAAAAAAAAACAAAAATCAACCAAAAAGATTTCCTTTCATGCCTTGTAGTAGTAGAGATAAGTCAGAAAAATGTTTGCACAACACCCCCACTGCTTCACACAGCCAACCTTCTCTCTTCTTCGATGGTTGTGATTAAGAAGAACCCCTAGGTGGACAACAAGACATATTTTGAAGAACCTCTAGGGGAGAAGAAGAAGAAAACATTCCTCTGGAGCAAATGGCTACAAACAGAAATGTTGGGAGCAGTACCTTATCAAAAAATGAATTTGCAAATCAGATGGAAGATTTCAAGAGTGAGGTGAGGCAGTTTCTTTCCATGCACTGGATACCTTGCAGATCCACAGGAAGTAAGAGGAAGCCAAGAGGGCTTTGGCCATCTTTTGTCCCAGGTGCATTAGAAAGCATCCGAGGAACGAATGTCCATTGTACTCCATAGAAGTGTGTTTTGTCTGTGAAGAAGACCATCCTATGAATCAGTGCCCTTCCTTGCCCAGACTTATAGCTGCATATCAGAGGGCTAAAGGAGCCACTGAACCACTCTATTATATGAACCAAAGGAGGCCACATGGACCCATACCTTACCATCAGGGAATGCAAGGGACATCCCAAACCTATTACAACCCCTATCAAGCCACTTCCATGCCTTTTTGGGGCTCTCTTGCTCATCCTTCCTGGTCCACACCTCCTCCTTGGTCCTTCACATCTCCACATTATTCCCAATCAGCTGCTCATCCATTTCACCCATACGCTCAGCCACAGCCTCAGTGAAATGCACCTCATCAGGGGTGGAGGCCCTAGTACAACACTCCTCTCACTCCTTTTCCTCCACCACCTACTCAACTGCAACCATCACCTCCTACTCCACCAAGGCAGCTCCAAATGCCTGCTCAACTAAACTCGAACCCAAATGATAGTGGGAAACCACTTGCCCAACCACAACCCCATCCACATCCATCTCAAATATACACTCCCACTCAATTACCCGTACCACCATTTCCAAACCTGCACATTGGAGTAACTCAACTCAATTACAATGTTGAGGCACAAAATGTCCAAACAACTCCTCTTGAGCTCAATGATATTCACCATAGCTCAGGAAGAGTATTGAAAAAAAATATTATATTGAAAGCATTGAAGGACCACATCCAACAAAAGAAGATTCAAAAGAGGATATCAAAGGACCATGGGCTGCACTTGATAAAGCAAAGACAATAGAATCAGAGATCGAGAGAGCTCCCTCATGGTTACCATCAAATCCTCCATGTATTCAAGAGAAAAATCAACAAAAAGAGGAAGATGTGAAGGCCATGTTAGAAGAAGATATAGAGAATGATCCAGATCAACAAAAGGACCAAGGATATCAGAGCTATATTGGGATATGGTTCTAGATGGTCACTAAGTTGCATCAGTATTCTCTTCCTTAGCTATGTTTGACCCCTTCAAAGTCAAATAATTTGGTCTCTAAAATCCGGATAGTTGTCAAAGCATGCATTTCAAGCCTTCACATCATTTTGTCTCTAATCTCGATGTGCACATGGCTCCATTAGAAGTATTCTTATACTTGAAAATGATTTTGTTTTTCAAGTAGGGTAGGGTAGAAAAAAAGAAAGAAAAAAAGGAAAAAAGGAAAATAAGAGGAAAATAAAAATCTAAGGTGAAAACCTCCTCAGAGGTGTCTTAGATTGGCTCATTGATTGAAAATCTCCATGAGGCAGTCAATGGGTTGGAAAGAAGAGAAAAGAAAAAGAGAATAATATCCCTGGGTGAAAACGTCCCTTAGAGGAACTTAGGACAGACAATTAGGGTGAAAACCTCCATGAGACGCCCTAGTTGTTTTCAAAAAAAAAGAGAAAAAGAAAGAAGAAAAGAGAAAAAGAAAAATAAACCTAATTTCTATTGAATAATTGCAGGTTACAAGGAGGACATTACAAGTTAGGAGGATCGCACAAGACAAAGATAGAGGTTAGCACCAGGCTGCAAGGATCCCTCACAATCCATTCCTCCATGACCACCACCCTTTCCCAAGATTTGGTCCCATTCGGACTGAGATTTCACCTTCTACAGGAAGTTCTATGTCTTCTACAGGAAGTTCTGTGTCTTCTACAGGAAGTTTTGTGTCTTCTACAGGAAGCCTACAAACAAGCCAAAATCAATCTCAGAAAAGGACCCAAAGGTTGAGAATCTGCTTGTGAGGCATATAAACATCCCTGTTTCCATCCCTCACCCTTCTTCATCATTTTTTCCACCTCATTGTGCTTCTTTTATGAAAAATGTGTTTTCTACAGGAAGTTCCTATAGAAATTACAGAAATCTAGAAATGGATTTTAAAAAGCAGTTTGGTGAACATGATAGCTTCATAAAGGGTTCATAAATCCTCCTACAATCTTCAAACCCCTCTTCCATCATTTCCATGCCTGCATCACACCCCAAGCTCATTTTTCCTTACTGTGCAAAAAAACTGCAGAATGCTTTGAAACAAAAATACATAGAGCAGAAATTTGTTTTTTTCCTAACTTGAAAAATTTGCATCCATTTAAAAAACCGTTTTATGGGGAGTTGTACAGGGATGATGGCAACATGCCCAAGGAATTCCAGCCAATTCTAGTGTACGGTTTCCAAGAAATCAACCCCCATCACCTTCAGGCATTTTTGCATTTTCTCCATATCCGTGCATCCATTTCAAAACCTGTTTCATGGGGAGATGCATATAGGTGATAGCAACCTGCCCAAGCAGTTTCAGCTAATTCCAGTGCATGGTTTCCGAGAAATTTACCTCTATCACCTTCATCCATTTTCAGTTTTTCTCGAAATCTGTTCATCCATTTACCACAATTTTTCTATGGGAGGTGCATAACGATGCTATAAACATGCTCAAAACATTTCATGTCAATCTGATCTATCGTTTGGGAGCTATGGACAAAACAAGTCACTGTCCTGCAAAAATCCAGCATCAGCAGCATGAGGGTGCAAATATGAACGTTGAAACAGACTCCTGTAGCTTAGATCCAACCAGAGAATACCTGCACAAGAAAAATAGCCATGTATCAACAACCAAACCATCATGCATCCACAGAAACAAAGGCATGCAGCAGAAGGAAAGGCCATAACACCTCACAGCAAATGCATTTGACTTCCAGGTACATGATTAAACCCATTCCTCTGTTGCATGAATGTAATTTAAGAACTGTGTGAACAATTAGATGGTTTTGATTAAACAAGATCGGTGGCCAGCTAACTGGCCACCCTCATCTAGTTCAAACAGCGCTCGGTGGGTGCAATCGACATGTGTGCTCAACCATCTTAGGAAGAAAACTGAAAACAGGTAATGGTGGTTGTTTAAACTCCAACGTAATTGATGGAAGTGATTACATGCAGAGAACATACAGTTCATAATAACACTGCAGTGGGGACAAACAGTTTGCATGGGGCCAACATGTACTTGGCTAGCTCACCCTCCATCAACGGAAGTCTCCATGAACAACCAATCGAAATCATCCTTGAAATACTCTCACCACCATTGTCTCCATTTTATCATCGTCCTTGCAGCTGCAATAAGCTCCATACCACCTCCATAGTAGCGAACCAGTCTTTCTCAGTCATTTTTTTTCAAAACCCTCTTGCTTATCGGCATTCTACAGGAAGCCTAGTTTCGTTCTACAAGAAACGAGAGCCTTCTACAGGAAAGACTGCACAGCTTTATGAAGCGGGAAAACCTGGGATTTTTCATCGAATTTGGAGCTCCAAATGAGGTAGGCTAAAAAAAACCTCCTCTATGCATGATGTGTTTGACATGCAAGGTGGTGAATTGAACGACATCAGATTGGAAAATTAGAGAAAAATCTGCCTGTGTATTGGAATTAAAATGTTTTCCTGTGTATTGCACTGAGTATCCCAGTTTTTTTGCATCAAAATTCTCCTCCATGTTTTCTTTTTAAATTCTCCTGTAGGAAAGATATATGCAGCCGTGGAGGCCAACTTGTGCATGTGTAGTTTTTTTTTTGGATTTGCACATCTATCTGTGTGCTGAGAAAAGAACCTGATCCTTGTGCTCTGCCTGTAAAAACAAAATTCTTCTTTTCATAAGAAAACAATCGAGTTCTGGTGACAATAGTCTTAAAACAAGGGAATTGTTGCTAGTTGATATTGGACACACGAGAAATTCCTTCTTGGGTTCAGGGGAAACCAAATTCAACTATCCTCTATTTCAGATTGACTGTTTGGTTGCCTGAGAATTTCCTTTTCTGATTAAAACATAAAAATAGCACTCTCACCATGCCAAGAGGATTCATAAGGGGAGAACACACTAAAGAAGGTGAAAAAACCAATGGTGAAGGAACATAGGACATTCAAGCACAGAAAGAATAGAAAAAAAAGGGGAAATGGGCTAGATTGCTGAGCCTAAAATAGAGGAAGAAACAACAGCAAAAACACCAAGGGAAAAGAGGATGCAGAGTAGGACAGAGAAGGCCAAAAAAGCCCAAATGAAGGCTGCCACAACCAAAGCAGGCACACAAAAACAAAAGGAAAAGACACACCCTGAGATCTTAGCAACACACACAGAAATAATTGACACAGGGATTTCTATAGGAAGTGAAGGAAAAGAACAAAAGAAAGAGAAATTCCCTGAAAGGTTGGCAAGGGAAGCAGCAGTTGTGCTTGCTGCATTAAGCACACCTACAAAACAAAAAGAAAAGAAAAAGGCAGGCATCTATGTATTTCAAGGCCAGGAAAAGCACAAGAATTCAAACAAACAAAATAAGAGGAGGAGTGGAAAGACATGGAAAAGAAGGCAAAATTTTATGGCACACAACAGTAGACCAAATCAAAAGCTTGGGATGATAAGGAGGCCACCAGGGCCATCAAAGATGAAGAGATAGATTAGTTGCTCAGAGGATGAGCAACACTTTTAGTAGGGGGTGATGATGAGCCCCAAAAATGGGTAATTATATGGGATCATTTAGCCTCCTAATTTGACTTAATCCACCATTCTCATTAGTTTATTGCATTTTTTTTATTATATTTATGCTAATAGAGTGAATTGGGTTAGTCATTATGCCAACAAGTCTAATGTGTGCTTTGTACAGTTTTTTGGTCAATTTTGAGACAAAATCGAAGGTTTAATGAGCACTTGGCAGCCAAATTCATGGAATAACAAGGGAGAGGATTTGTAGGAAGGTGTCCCCTTCATTTATGAGCCCCTACCTTGAATTCTCCATAAAAAACTTGGAGCACAAGGGGAAGCCAAGCAAGTCAAGTAGGATTACTGTTAACTGCAAGTTTTGGCAGCCAAGTCCCTAAAGTTTAGGAGAACTGTTGGGGTCCTCAATTTGTATAAATAAGAAGTCTTAGGGCCTCATTTGCGTTAGTCGATTTTTAGTTAGGAGTCAATTAGATTTTAGTTAGATTGTGTTATATTTTAGTCAGTAGGTTAGCACTTTAGTGTAGCTCTGTATCAGCACATTTTCGAGCTTTTTCTTGTAGACAATTTTTGGGATGTAACTATTATTTCTTGATCAATAAAGATGAATCCAGCTTTGCACTAGCTTTGATCTTCCTTAGGTGGCTGTAACGCTTCGGGTTGGGCCCAACCCAAGTGTCAGTACCTCCTTTGTGCACTTTTATGTGTCTTTGCTGCATTCATAGAATAATTTCTGCTATTTATATTAAAATCTTGCTTTGTTACTTAGGTTGTTTTTTTGATAGTTAAAGTAGCTTTTCATGCTTTAGGTTGATTTGAAAATTTGGTAACAGAAAAGATCTACAAAAATACCACCAAGTAATCCTTGATCTCATCTCTCCCTCCTTGGGACCATGAGCTGAGACCAAAGCATACTTGCTGCCACAAAAACATTGTTTTTGCCTCTTCATGCAATTGCTAGTGTTAGATTTTTAGTTAGGAAAGTTGATACCAGTTGTACTTGCATGTTTAGAATCTATTCTTGCTTAGTTTCCATAGTTATCTTGCATGATTTTCTGTCAATAAACTTCTGTCCATCATGATTTATGGTATTTAGGTCAAATTAGGTCCAAATAGCTAGATCTTTGGTTTTCCTAGTCTTAGTTTGATCAGTTTTGCAAAATAGTGTGCAAAGCACCTATGATACCTCCTTGCCTACCCTTCATCCATCAATACAACCTGCTCCATCCCCTAACTCAGATTCTTGCCCTTCATTTGCCACATTTTCCCACTTTGCCCTAATTTCTACATTCTTGTGCATCATTGCTCCCTCCATCCTCGAACAAATCCAATCACCTTAATCGCTCCTTAGCCTCATTCACCAGGTCCTAGACCCCTTAACATCCTTATCCAACCTCCATTTCCACTTTCCCACCATTGTTTCTCCATCAACCCTCCAAAATCCTCTTTTCGGAACATCCTGTAGAAACTTCCTGTAGAACATCCTATAGAACCACTATAGACTACCTGTAGAAGCTCACGAGAGCGGTTTCTTGAGATCTGAACAATGTGAAACTCTCTGGAAGGGTGATAGGGACCCCTTAGGCCCTCTTTTCACCTTCCCAACCTCCTCCAAGTGCCTACTCCATTTCCTTTCGCCAATCAACCTCTGCACAGTAAAAAACAGTTAAAGTACATGCATAATAATTTTGCCAACTTACTCAAAAATACAAAAAGATGTTTTTTTCCAAATTTTACTGTAGAAGTAGCTTAGTCACATGCATTTTACCTTTCTAAGAGTCAATGGCATCCATTTCCACTACTTTCATCCATTTTCTTACACCGGTAGGGTTAGTCGGTAAAACTAGGGTTTGCTAGGGTTTGCATTTCTTTTCAACTTTCAGCTTCTTTCTGCAAGTAGATTAGCCTCTGTTGAGTTAGCTTTCATCCATCACAATTAAAAGCTTCTTCTAAGAGCTTATAGAAGTTGGATTAAGCTCCTAGCAGACTTGTGCCAGCTGATCAAGTGACAGCCTGCGGCAAGAGCTAGTACTTGTGCATGTAGCACCGTCGCTTCCAAGTTTGTTACGAACTACCGAGTTGATAAAAGTAAAGAAGGGAGTCTCAGGAGTTGCAGCATTATTGTTGCAATACTGGAGCCCACCACTGATGATTCACAAAAGACCGCCATAAATAAATAGCCGAGAAAAGAGCCAACAATGTAAAGTGTCGATGAGCACCTCGGATAGCGTGACAAAGGAAATCGACACAAAACTAGGGACAGGCAACTACTTTCTCTCTCCTCCACGACGGGCCACGTGGTGAAGTATATTTGGATTTGATAAAGGCACAGTGGCGTTGACGTCACCACTTTGTGATTAGGGGTAGTAGAGCATGTTCCATTAAAATGGAATTCGTCGATAGTAAACCTCCGACTAGGGGGCTCGGATACAGGGTTGGCCCGCAATCACATAATGGGAAAAACAATCAAGGGCTAAGCATGAAGGGTGATCGATGATCAAAATTTATGGAGGTCATACCAATGGAACAACTCAAAAATTGTCAATGTGTCGATTGCGATATTTAGGGTAGGCCCAATCGACGATTAGTGCTTGCAATGTTGCAGGGTTTGTCCAGTCTAAAGGTTAAGGATTTCGCCGATATGTGGGATTTTCTTTAATAAAGGAACGAGTCTCCCACACATGCATCCAAAGGACCTAGTGCCCAAAGACTAAGAGCTTGGTCATAAACCTTGCTCATATGATGAAAAAGTGGAAAGGGGCTCAAAGAAAAAGGAGCTAAAGTAGTTCGGAATGCACCCTATGTAAGGTATTTTAATACAAAAGTCCCAAGATGATAATTGCCAAATAATGGAATACATGGCTTTAAAGACACAGTGGGTTGACAGCTGAGACATTTAAGAAGGACATGGAGCATTCAGAAATCGGCATGGGCTGGCCCTATAAAGCCTCTCGTGGCAAGAAATCAGGGTTAACATAGACTGGGTAAATGAATTTGACTGTACCACACCTAGGTCCGTGGTGTGTAAATGAATGTATAGAAGGTAAGGAAGACTTAATTATTTAGCATGCATCTCCATGCAGAGGGAAGATGAAGTACTGCCCAGATGACCTCTTTTTTTGTACCACAACGTGAGATTGATAGTTTAATCACTCCCATCTCTTGAGAATGAGTGATTCAAGTAGTAAAGGAAGAAGCAAATGGAACCAACCGAGTACTAGAGAAGGAAGATCATGGCAAATTAGTTACCCGATCGAAGGCGATCCCAGGGATGGGCATCGAGATATTTTGCTGATGTTTTTATCTAATTGTTGACTTGTTTTGTTATCATGTACTGTGTCGTAATTTAATGAAGCGATTAATATTTTGTAGTCAGTTTTGGGCCACAGAGCCATCCCAAGCCAAGACAACTAGCCAATCTAACAACTGAGACTCGACTGAGATATTGTGTTGTAATTACTGTTCAATGCTCCCCTCTCCAGATAAATAGTGGGAAGCAACACTTCACATTGGTTTAGAATTTTTGGAAAGAAACTACTAAGTAGATCCTTTTCTTGTTTCACAAAGGCATTGTATGAACATTGCTATATGCACTCTATCAGAGAATTTAATGGAAGAATTGTGGTGATTCCAACTCCTTGATTTGCAGTATGTTTTTCTCTCTTATTATTTCCATATGCGTTTGAAATTCTCCTTAGATTTCATGTAAGTAGCAGCTAGATATATTTCCATTACACACATATTCATTTCAGTCAACTCTTTGATAAATAATTATTGTATTGATATGGTGATAAGGTCTTTAAAAGGCACTCCATGCATCTTAGCATCTCATAAACCTTTCATTGCTCCAGCTTTCCTCTAAATCCATAGATACAAAATTCTTAAAGTCTAAGCTCTGTTTTGATGGATTTTCTCTCTATTTTCTCCTACTATTCCATCTCCATTAACAATTTATTTGCTCTAAGTTTCAATATGCTTTGGCCACCACTGTTTGAGTATTACTACCTATGGAAATTTACACACATGTTATTTCTTACATTATGCTTTCATGAGCGTTTCTGAACCAACCCTTTTCAAACTATTCGTGACAGAAAACTACTAGTGTTGCAAGCCCTTAAGATAAATTTGCTAGCACTAATCAAGATGTCCTATGCATTGGTGTATAATCAACCCAGAGGTTGTCTCTAGGAGGCTTTCCTTATCCCCTGAAGCACTGATGCTACAGGTGCTACAAAAAGTGACAACAAATTGCATGGATTACCTACAAATATTGTTTCTGATAGAGATACCAGGTTTGTGTGCCATTTTTGGAGAACTTTATGGAAAAAGTTAGGAACAAATCTTAGCTTTAGTTCAACATATCATCCCCAGACTAATGGTCAAACATAGGTGGTAAATAGAAGTCTTGGAAATATCTTGAGGAGTTTGGTAAGTGAACATCCCAAACAATGGGATTAGGTACTTGCTTAGGAAGAATTTGCATATAATGGCTCACCTAACAGAAGGACGGGATTAAGTCCCTTTCGAATTGTTTATGGAATGCATCCAAGAGGAATTTATGAGTGAAGATTTTGCAGCCAGTATGCAGGAAATACAAGACCGATTCAAGAAACAATTAGAAGAAAGCAACAACAAGTATAAACGAAGAGTAGATTCCAAAAGAAGACAGCTAGATTTTGAAGTTGGGGACATGGTTATGGCATATCTTCAGAAAGAAATATTTCTTAACAGGGAATATAATATGTTAAAACTGAAAAAGATCGGACCATGAAAAATTTTGAGGAAAGTTTCATTTAATGCTTATGAAATAGAACTACCCAAAGGCTTTGGCATCTCACAAATATTTAATGTTTCAGATTTATACCCGTTTAATGAACCAATAAATTATCCTACAGATGTACCTGCTAGTGATAAAGTTCATTGGGAGAAGCAACTACCTTCAGCACCAACAAATTCAATTGAATCAATCATTGACAAAAGTGTGGTCAAAAGGACCATGAATAAAGAGTATTGTCAATATTTATTTAGATGGAAGAATCAACCAGTCAAATATGCTACTTGGATGAAAATAACAAACATTTCAAAATATGGTACCAGTATTGAAGAACTCCAGAAGAAAAAAAATATGAATGTATCTTTTCCCCCTCGGCAGTATGATACAGGAGCATATCCTATTTTTTGTTTATTTATTTATTTAATTTGGATAATCTTAGAAAATTATAGATTTTGTGGAGACTCGTAGAATTTGATGGAGATTAAGTAGTTATGATAGATTCCTATAATATAGAGGATTTCTCTCAACTTCCTCCAAATATCTAGGAAGGAGTTATCTCTTTGAGGAATTCGAGAGTTTTCCTCCTTCAAAATAAATGACTATGTAATTCATTTACAAACACAAGTTTTTAGAGAATTTAATTAATGCATATTGTGTTTGTTTATTACTCTCCTCTCGGCTCTGCACTAGATGATCAACTTTATTAGCTAATTTAGCAAGTCGTTAAAACTTAAACCATTACAGTAGAACTCAATTATTTCAAATTTCCTTAACATTGAACTACCAAATGTTTAGTTTATATAGGAGTCTCTTCTAAGAGGATGAATGGGGGGAGAAGGAATGGAATGAACCCCTTGAATAGTTTGAATCTAATGAACCTATTCTCTTTGCAAGTGTAAATTTGGGTGCATTAACATCACTATAGGATGGTGGAAAAAAGGCGAGGTTGGGGATAGAGGAAAAATCAAGGGGATGGACATAACAATCAGGGGATTGTGAATGCTATTGACAAAGGTTTCCCAGAAAACAAACATTGGAGGCAAAATCATAGAATAAATATACTATGTTTGTATATGTTCTTGATGGTTTGGATGATTTGTAGATGTCTCATGGTAGGTGACATCAAAGTCAAACAATCAATAACAGTGAGTCATATTTTATGTGAAAATATTTCCAAACATCTTACAAGATTCCACTACAAGAAAATGGACCCTCGATCTCTTTCCTAGTGTGTAGGTTACTCTACTTCATCTTCATATTTTATACCCTCATAGTATCGATAGAAACATATAGAATTGAACACTAGTGAAATGTTTCATCTCTACAACAGCTCAAATTTGTATCCATATGGTGGAAACCACATATACACAAATATATTTTTGACTATTAATTCCTAGTGGCGCTTATAATGAAGTATGACACAATATCTATATATGTGGAATTAAAAGTTGTAACTCTTCACAAAGAGCTTTCTTTATAGTAGTTTGTTAATTTATTAATTTCTTAGTCAAGGTACATTACAAGTCATACTCTCTTGAAGTGCTTCATCCTTGAATAACTAATAAGGGTATTGATTTGAATTCACCATTTTCCTAGGCAGATTTATCTTTTGATTGGTTTGTCCACTTGATCCAAATTGGATCATTATATTGTTTTTCATCCATATCAATTCTTTTAGAGTGGAAAAAGTGGAGGAATCAACTCACAAGACCATTTTTACCAATGGGATCCAATTTGGAAAATTGGGGCAAGAAACCTTTTGGGAGCATTTTGAGGCATCAAATGATGTTTTTTGGGAGAAATATTTGTCTCTTTAGCGTTTCACCATTTTTTTACATTTTACACACAAATACATTTACAATGGTGTAATAATTGCCTCAATCGGAGTTTGTATGTGAAAGTTATGCCACTTAGAATTTGACCTTCCTATTTTCACCACTATAATTCAAGAGCATGCCACCTCTACCCCCATTATTCATGGAAAAGTGGCTAGCCACATGATTGTGATGAATAATACTCTAGAAGAGTATATATTGTAAATTTGGTTAAGCGTTCAGTTATTCAAACCTAAACGCTAGTAGGCTATCGGGCCATGATATAACTGGACCACTAGGAGGAAAAGGGGTTCCATTCTTTTGAGTGCATTTATTCCATAGAAAAGTAAAAATATTTGAGTGGGATAGGAGATAGAGAACACAAAGAGGATTTACGCATTGTAGTATCCCATAGGCCATAAGCCATACTTCTTTGTACTTAGAGCCATTTTCTATTCATATAAAGAGAGCATAGTGACCTCACCTTCCAAATTGGTTTTCTCCCGAAATGGTTTCCCAAGTCATATCTTTTGTCAAATGTGCTTGTAATTTTTTATTTCATAGTTCTCTATTTTCTGCATAATTTTAATTTGCATGCATACATAATTAATAGTAACTTATAGATCCAGAAGTATAAAGAGATAATATCATAAAAGTGTAGATTTCATATTTTTAAATATAGTTTTATCATATATGTTGTGACGAACTGTTTAGTGGAATATGCATGTCTAGTGGGTCATATTTGTATCAAAGTAGGATTCTTTGGGTATATTATGGATATTTGCAAGAGATCTAGATTGGCTAGGCAAAAATTCATATAACCATAATCATGTTTGGAAAATCTATGAATGACCCTCGTGATCATGCAGAGGAGAGATTTTCGTGACTAGAAGCATGAGTTGCAGATATAATCCATCATATGAATCTCCTCATGTCGGCCCTAAGCAATAGTCTCAAGATATTTGGATAAAATGGGGGTTCTAATGCAAAGGATAAATTAGAGGGGAGATCAGGAGATCAGGAAGAAATAAATAAGTAGCTAAAGAAAGGACCCGAAAAAGATAAACCCAGTTTAAGTGTGATGAAACATTCACAATCCTTGTTCAAAATGGAAGCGAAGGTTGATATCAAATCGCAGCAAGGTGATATCAATGTTCTGAAGCTAAATCACTAGTTGTGAAAACTAGAAGTTTATTTTAGTGTCCATCATGTTGAGGAAGAATAAAAGAATTCATTTATGCAACTAAATTAGAAGGCCATTCCCTCACTTGGTGGAAAAGCCATGCGAATACCTTGAGGTTGGAGGGAGAACCTCTAGTAAATATGTGGGAGGACGTCAAAACCATCATAAAGTCACAATTTGCCCTATTAGATATGTAGAGGACTAGTGGATTTGGTGGCACTACTTCAGGCAAAAACAAGGGAAAATCATACATGAGTACACCACAAAGTTTAGAAAGATGGCCATAATGTTGGGTATCTCTCCAAAGAACCTAGATGTACTCCTCAAGTATCTAGAGGTTTTACACAACCATCTATGAAAACAAGTGATGTTGTTCAATCCTAGACCATTGTACAAGGCTTGTGTGCAAGCACAATTCCTTGAGAAAATAGGCCTAGAGAAAGGGAAATCAAGTGGATCCATGTAGAAGGAGAAAAAAGACACTTCTAAGGAAGAGAAAAAGTGGAAAGGGGGAAAGGATAAAAGGATAGCAGCCATGGCACACCAGTGCAAAGCTCCCAACATCCATTGCAATCATTGCAACATTGATGGTCATACAAAGGAGAAGTGTTGGAAGTTGCATCTAGAGCTTAAATCGAAGGACAAAAGCAGAGACAATAAGAAGAAGAACCTCACGACCACTGATTCAAGAAACCATGTTGAAAACACCTAAGACGTATTGACAAGAATATTTTCTATACATCAGTGTAGGAATAGGTCCAATCTAAATAGCCTTCAACAACAGGAAGAGAAATAAAGGACCAAACTCTTTCACATAAACATATAGGTCAAGAATAAAAATATTGATGCTTTGTTTGACTTAGGATCGCTGGTGAATCTCGTCGCAATAGAGTTGGTCAAAAAATTGGGATTGGAAGTTCTTCGTCATCTAAGCCCATATCTATGAGGATGGGTAAAAAAGGATGCATATTTAAAGGTAAGAAAATAGTGCAAGAATATATTTTCTATTAGTGCTAATTTTATTGATGAATTATAACTAGATGTGGTTCCCCTTTATGCATGTGGAATGGTGTTTGCAAGTCCCTCCATGTACATGCGATATGCAATATTCATGTGGATAGACAATGAGTATCAGCTTGTTAAGGATGGTGTTAGTATGAAAAATTTTAGTATGTGTACCAAAAATGCTTCACTTAAGTTATATGTGACTTATAACCTATTGATGGGCTGAAATGTACTGTTAACAACTAAGGGGGTCTCCCCAGTGCGAAGTCCTAATTAGACCTCACACCATTTGGGATAGGAGCCCCATATGGTATGTTGGCCGGACTACCACCATGAATGTTTATGCTCTTAGTTATCAAATGAGAAGGTGTCAGGGTGGGACAAGAATGAAATGTTTCGGCAGTGAAGCAAAATCATCCCATTTTTGAAAAATTACATAAATAAGTACAAAGAAGTCTCAACGAAAATAATAAGAGATATGCCATGAGAGGGATTAGTGAGCTAAAACCCCATTAGACATACAATAAACATGAACATGCCAGAAGTTAATTGCAAAGTAGTTCACAATAAGTCACCAAGATGGAGTGGAACAGGTAAACACAAATTTGAAAGAAAAACATACATGCAAACACTATGTCCCAATCCATAACATATTTCATATATGAAAGTGCACATACAAATATAGTGAAGTATTAGAAAACTAATACAACCACCATGAGTAAGCATGGAATCAATGTCAAATAGAGATAACCTATTATTATTTCTTTTGCAACTTCAAGTACATATCTTGCAATTGGTCAAAACCCAATAGTGGAAGATGGGATGCTCTTATCATTCCCCAATGCCAAAACCATAGCCCCATTGCAAACCCACTATAGTAGCTGCCAAGAGCTAAGTGGCTATAGCTCTCAAGCATCAATCAACTATCTAGTCCTAGCCCCTACTTAAGTGCCAAAGTCCCCACTCAATGAGGCATGGGGGTACATTTAGAGAGATGAGGTGACTGTTCACCTACCATGACCGTTGACCTCCCCTCATGACTCTTAAACATACTTACTACTTCTCATGCCAACTGCCTAGTACATCCTCAATTGATCTCGACATGACCATTAGCACCGTGATGAGAAACTTTACTTATTAATAGAAGAGAGGGACTTTTTCATTGTGCCTTGCATACATCGAATCAGCTCTTGCTATTTTGTTCTTCATTGAAACCTTAGCTGTGTGGCTTTCACGAAAACCCTAGCTTCCTTTTCTAGGTCAAAGTTCTTGTTTTTCCCTGCTATCTACCATTGAGATTGACATAATGTATAAGTAGTCTTGACTTCTTCGCATAGACCAACATTCTTTTCCTCTCTCTCTATGCTTGCAAGAAGATAACATTGGTCAAGCCTACTTATAGCAAATAATGATATTGGAATTGCAACTAACTAATTGAAAGAATGACATTAATAAATAATTAATTAAGACCCCTCTGTGGTCAATTGTTGTGCCACAGTATTATAAATGCACATGGCCTTGGAGGGTGGCTTTAATAGGGTCTCCTTGCACTTCTTAAATCAATTTTTTTTCCATGGGCCTACTAAGGAATGAGATTTGAATATATCTCTACCGCTTTGCAGAGCCAAGGGGCATAGTACTATAAAAATGGATGATATCATTCGTTCTGTTTTCAAGCTTCCTTAGCCGATTACGATCATTAATAGTTGTCAATAAGAGCCTCAAGGGTTCAATCACTACCGTCTAAGTTTCCCAAGAAGGTATAATAATAATCCACTTCTTTAGTTTCCTCCCATTCCCAAAAATTGAGACATGAGACAGAGGTTTGCCCACGGTTTTCCTTGGTGGCTTGATAAAGGCCGAACATGCACAATCACATCAATTACTCTTAAGGTGGCTATGAAACTATGCAGTATCACTAAATCCCCACAAAGTTGTTGGACACCATAATGCTACATGAACATGTTCATGTTTATTGGATCAGTTGTCAATTTTAAGAGCATGACATCATTTAGGCTGCTTGTTTGGTCAATAACATTGTGCAATAGAAACCCATGCCATGCCAATTGTTATATAAATATTTAAGCAAGGGCCTTCCCATGATTACATCAAACAAAAACGTGTATAACTCCCTCTTCTCTAGAGGAACTATTAGAGAAATGTAGCCTTCCATTATTCTTGCCAATGTTATTCCGTATATTATTTCAGTTGAATCTCAACAAGTTTGCATGGTCTCAATGGGATTTGCATGTTAATCATGGTGTTAAATAAATAACTTCCAATCGTGCGAAGTCGCAAGGCATGCATGTGAGCTAGGGATTGGTAGAAAGAGGGTGTGACTAGTAGGAAGACTTGCAACCTCTTCATGGGGTTGCGACCTTGTGGGATTGCAACTTGTAGAAAGGTCGCATAGTCACAACATACAGTAGATCACATTTCTGAGTCATTTGTATGGGGTTCTATAGAGTGACTCTATGACTTGGAGAAAGGTTCCAAAGAAATGATGTGACTTTGGTGAGTCGCATAATCGCAACACTATGTGGGTCACATTTTGGTTTATTGGTTGGAGTTTAAACTGTAGCCATGCAACCTAGGAGAGAGCTACTACCTGCTGGTAGATATGCTTGAGAGTTACGTCATAGTTTTAGGTGAAGCTCCTTCATTCCAAGACTATAGAACATTTGCGGATTTCGAAGGCTAAGAATATAGAATGGCTTTGTGAAAGGGATTGACTAATTCGATGCTCCACAAATTTTATTAATCACAACCATGGACCTTGGAATCTGTAAAAAAAATATATAGTTGATTGATGCTTAAGAGATAGAGCCACTCAACTCTTGGCAGCTAGAAGAGTGGGTTTGCAGTCGGGCTAGGGTTTTAGCATTGGGAAATGATATGTGTTGAGGGATTTTATCCCCTAGGGCTTTTGGGTGGAACCCTAGCAGACTGAAAGTTGTCTAAACAAAGAAACATGCACACACACAACCATTATGCTAGCAAAAGCTAATTCTAAAGTAAGAAGGACGTACCTCAGGTCCTACATTCGGGTAGTTCCTCAAGGGTCCAAACCCTTCTTCACATCCCTTTCGCTCCTTTGCCCTACAAAATCAACAATTCCAAAGAATGCAACAGTATATGGACAAAGATTTATACAAAAATCATCTTTATGTTATACAAGAAGGAAGTTAGTTATGAACTTTTAAACATCCATTCATATATGAAATTCAAACATGAACACCATAAACATAAAGAATAAGCATATCGGGAATCAAGACATGTTTATTTATTATAGACAAATAGAAAGTAAAAAAAGAGTAATATCACTTGAGCAACCTTTGCAGGCTCCAAGCATAGCCTCCTTCTAGATCCGTCCCACCTCAAGCCTCTAGCATATCTCCTTCCAAGACCCACTCCATGATGCCATAACTAAGGGATGAACATCAAATCACAAGGAAACAAGGGTTTCCTGTACAAATGGGGGAAGTGCAGAAGGCACAAGGGTCTTCAAACCTGATCAGGGGGAAAATCTCAGTATAATAACCTTTATCTCTCTTCTCTCCTCCCTTAGGCCTTCCCTTTGATGTCCTTTTATACCAATTCCAAAGTAGTTTTTTAGTTAGGAATTGGTTGGGAACAGTTGAGGCCACGGGCACTAACAGGTGATCAGCAGGTAAAACCCGCGATCTCCGCCCGAAAATAAGGAGTTTTATATTTTTTTAAGTGTTTTAATACATATACGCGGGTTGGGTATATATGGACCCGCGTATACACGCGTTTAACTCAGGGCAATGTCGCGTACAGGGAATAAAACACTATTTTTTTAAATTTGGGACCAGGTCTGGAAGGAGGGGTTGCCCTAGGCCATGAGTGCAGCATCACAAACCATAATAGTGAGATTTGGAGCTATAACAAATAGGGAGGTCAGTTGGGAGATCAGTCACTTACTTCTTAGTAACTGAGTTGTAATGCAGCATTGGGTAGCACGATGCAACATGATGAGAGGAGGTGTTGTATGGATGCATGTTGGGAGATAGGACCAGCAGCAGCACAGATGCAGCAGCAGGAATCAGTGTGATTGATGCAGTCAGAGACCAAAGTGACAGAGGCTAGAGCAGTCAAATACTGAAGAGCACAGAAGTGCAGAGTTTTCAGTTGACAGAGGCAATAGTAGTCAAAGACTTTGATGACAGAGGCATCATTCTGATTTAGGTTGGATATTTTTTGTTTCTAGAGTTGTTGGAGCAACAACACTAGGGAGAAGTGTTGCATGCAGAACATTCCAAAGGTTCAGGATTGGGTTCAAGTTGAATGCCTTTCTTGTTGAGAGGGAGTGTTGAAAATAGCAACAAGAAATTCTAAAAACAGAAATGTTATAAATAGCTTTTCAGGTACCAGTGTTGGATATAGAAACAAGGAATGATAAAATAGAAATGCTAAAAATAGCATTGCTATAAATAGAATTTCAGGATACATTCCAATTTTAGTTAGTCCCTAAACTAAAATTGAGAATTAAAATTCGAATTTGATCTTAGCAGTTGTTTGTAAAATAATTAATTAATTCATCTTGAGTTAATTAGTTGGAGAAAATCAAACATGAAGTCTATGTGAAGACGTGCAATAATTTCTCCTTTGATTGAGGAAGTTATCCCTTAATTAAAGTGATCAGGATGAGTTTTACTTTGAATTTTAATTAGTTAGCTCAGTTAACTGAGTTAAGTCCAGTGAAATTAGTTCCAAACAGTTTGAGGAACTAATTGTGAGTTCAGTCAGTTAATGCATGCATGCATGTAACTAGTGTTCTCCAGATAACTAAATATTATCTCATAAATAACCAATGCATGTCAGTTCAGAGAAAGACCCAGTTGAGATTAAAGGAAGGGACAGTGTACTATCAGTTGGAGGAATTTTCCTATATAGGAAACTCATCCATGCAGAAGGAATTATCTCCTTCAGGATTGCGCAGTCATTTCATAGGTCAATGTTGTGTGTGAGGTGAGAATCACACAGGTTGCAGCTGGAGGACCCAAGAGAAATTGCGCAAGGAAATAGGAGGCTTGAAGGACTGAAAGAAGGCACAGGTGTTGTCTATTCTATCTATGAGCAGCAGTGAGGGATTATACTGTGAGTTGGATAGCTTGTGAGCTAAAGCTTTGTGTAATTCTGAGATATTTCCACTTGTATGATAAAACAGATAGCGGGGTTTTTAGCTTAGGCTTTCCCCAAAGTATTCTTTTGTGTTTCATGTGTATGATTTCTTCTTCTTTGTTATATGTGTTCCAAATGATTTTGCTCAAATTGATTAAGCTTCCGCAAAGTTTGATAGTAGAAGTAGATCAAGTATTTTGCTTTAGTACATTGCATTATCAGGTGATCTACAGTGAGAAAAATCTACAGTAAAATACAACCCAAAAATTGATCAATCTATCAAGAAACCCATAAAATAGCAAATGTTCCATTAAATAACATATTAATAGAATATTCATAACATAACAATAAAAAAATAATTCAAATTTGCACAACTTTTATTATGATTGAAACAAAGTTTACAAACACTTACAACTATCTTAAGCAAAAAATAAATAAATAAAATTGAGGTGAATCTATTAATCCATATATACCACTTAAAATTGAGGTGAATCTATTAATCCATATATACCACTTTGATGGATTGAAATGACCCGTTGGCCCTAACCTCTTAGCAGGTTTATCATATATCAAACTCTAACCCTTTCTTGGTAAAAAAACTACCCATTTTATTTCCCTCCAAAATTAGTTTCTAATTCTAATTATATTATATTTTTTCAAAATAATAATAAGAAATATTTTAAATTCATTCCATTTTACTTGGTCACTTGCAAGTCGTTCCAAGTTTATAACTGCTATATTAAATTTTCCTTAAACATTTAATTTAATTTTTACTCTTTCATGGTATAACAATGATAAAAATATAATGAAAATGAAAATTAATCTTTATTAATTCACCCCCTTTAACTTAATAAAATACTATTCTCCATAATATTAATGATTCGTTATTTTATTTTTTATTAAATGTTTAAATGTATTTTTCTGAATAATACTTCTCATGCTCTTTTTTTCTCCCTTATATCTAAAATTTATCTTCCCAAATGTTAAAAACAATGATGAATGAATTTTAACATTATTAATAAACTTTCCATTACCAATTCATCTTTATATTTGCGGAAAGCAAGATTATTTATTTGTTTTTTAGTGAAAAATATTTAATTTAAGATTTTTGTAAAATGTATTAAAATTTTGAAAAATAAAATTATTAAAGTAAATATTTTGAAAAAATTAAAATTAAATTTGAAATTTTATTTTAATCAATTCATTTATATGAAATAATAATTTCAATAGTGTTTTTAAAAATTGAATTGTGAAATATAATATGACAAAAAAAATCAAAAAGAATTTGCTGCATCAAAATGTCAATAACATTAATAAAAAGTACACCTATCAAATCTAAATATTTATGAAATGAATGCCATTAATATTGCATGAAGTACGGACCCAAGTGTCAAACATTTGATAAAAAGTACACATATCAAATCTATTTTAAATTATTTATTCTACTAAATAATTTTACTAATAAAAAATAATACAAGGAAATAGATATAATCATTCCATATATTATATTATTTTTAATTTGAATAATTTATTTTTATATCTAGTTAATATTATCTATATTTAATTTATTTTTATATTTAACTTCATTCCCTTTTATATTTCATCAAAGTTCGTAGGTAAAAGATTTGTTAACATGACATGTAGATATAAATTTTCTATTTTAATCCTTTAAGCTTTCATGTAAAGTTGTTTTTACAATATTATAGGTCATTCTCAATAATAAGTTTGGCTTTTCTCATCTAAAACATATATCTAACTCACTAAAATGTTTATCTACATCAGTGGTGTGTAAAATGCATTTAAGTGGTGTAAGTAAATTTAAAATTAAATTACATAAATTTTATTTTTATTTTTAATCTATTCATATCTATGTTAAAGTATAATTATTAGGAAAATTATTTTAAGTGTATTACAAGGTAAATCATTTAGAGAACAATTAGAAAGTTTAAGTCATTATGGTGTGCTTATATCGGTTTATATTTGTATATATTTATTTAAATTTGGTCAACTTTAATAATAACAGATATTCTAGGTACCAACAAAGTTTATAGAGCTTAACTATATCAAAATGCATTAGAGAAGTGTACTAAAGCAAATCAAGAAAAACTATAGAAGACACTATATGAAAAATATTGATGTTGCATTTCAAAATTTATATATTTTTATACAAATTTTTACATAATAACTAATAATAACAATAATTAATTTTAGAGATAAAATATGATATTATATGTAAGGCTATCTTAAATTGGGTTTATGATTACTATGTAGCATACTTTATATATACATGGGTTTGGAGGTTTTAACTCTATAAACATTTAAATTAATCTAAAGTGACTATTAATTACCTTTTACATAACCAAACATTAAACAACAACACTGCATATTACACTTGTTATTCATCCTTGGAAAATTACACTTGTTATTCATGTGATCCAACCCATTGATAATTTTTAATATAAATAAATAATTTATCCAAAATCTATTTTTATAATTAAAAATATTAACTTTTCCCTAAAACTAAAATAACTTTATAATATTCTATTTTAAAATTATTTATAAATATATATTACATTTTCCCTCCTCCTTAAAAAATCCATGGATACAATATTATATTATACATTTATATTCTTTTTCCAAAGTGGTACTCATTGACATTGCCTTAAATAAATATTTGTAATTTTCATTTATGTTGATTTTGAAATTATTAATTTTATATATTAATATAATTAGGTCGATAGGCCTTCTTTTGAATCAACCTGATCCTCTACACTTTTCGTATTCGTCTGACATCTGTGCACCAAATTTTGAGGAAACTGGCAGAGTAACGTTTTGATAGCAATAGGAGAATATGGCATGGAATTGGTAGCTTGTTGGTCGTGGGCTTCTATTCCATATCGTCGATTTTTGAGAGCGATAAACCAGTGTCAATTTTATGATGAGTCAAATTCCTCATATTAAAAAACTAATTAGACGAAAATTACCTATAAACATTTGTTTTATAAATTCAACGTGCTAAATTATGAAAAATATTCTCTAATTCAAAACTCAAATATGTATTTTTCTAACTCTGGTCATAGTCTTGGTTGTAATAGTAAACTATATATTTAGAAATTGGTGACCTGAATATTTAACTCATCAAATCCATAGAAGGTCACTTGGTGCAAATAAAAACAATAGTAATCAAATCTATAGAAGAACATCTAGTGAAAATCAAAACAATATTAATCTAAAATAAGTGGATTATTGGAAATCCAACCCATTTTTTTCCAATTTTGTTTAAAAGTTGTTTTATTGGAATGGTAAGTTAAGTTGTTTTATCTATATAATTCATTTTTTTTTTCAATATTTCAATTATTATTTTAATTGTGTATTACCAATTTAACTAAAACACGCTAAAAAACCTAAATCTAATACGATAATTATTATTTCAAATCAAATTACAACTTTTCCAATTCAACAATTCCAATTTAATAATCCTATTGGCCTCTCTTTGTACCTTTTGGGACAATTGCTAGTATAAGTTATTTATTAGTAAATTGTGTAGTTACATTTTGTTTTAAATTTAGGACAATTATATACTCTTGTCCATTCCACTTATTGGGTAGAAAGTACTCCTTTTAACTCTCCTAACGATTTTCCTATATATCCTTTTATCAGTCAAAGTTATTATTAATTTGCAATAATACACTTTAATGAATTAGTAAATTTTATTTTGATAATAGTTAATTAAATTTGGGATAATATTTTAAATTTCTGAAAGAAAGGAATATACTAGGACAACCATAATAAAGTTTAATTTTCTCAATTAAAATGATTCTCTCTTGCATTTATTCCTTTTTTTAATATATTTTTATTGATATTTAAAAAACAAAAATTACAACTGATATTCTTTGTAGCATATTGTAGATCTTGTCAACCGGAAGTTATTATTAACGTAAACCCAAGAGTGATGATTGCCCAGATGTATAAAAAAGATCATAGGTACTGACAATTAGATATAACGACTACACAAGGATAACCACTGGTGAAACAGACATACTACAGAATAGAAACAAACATAACATAAGACAACTAGAAAACATGAGAGCCCAGAACAGAAATCCAGATAGTGGAAGAGCATAGGTAGAATAATTCATCAAGGATGAGTACTGGTTAGTTTGGAGACAAATTTCCACTGACCATGTTGATTGGTGTAGCATTGATGATCGCTTCACCATTTTGGGGCGTTGTGAAGCCAATATCTGAATTTGAATTGATGTAGCGCTTGATTTTTTCAGCCAAACCACGATGTCATCCATATCATATCTGATATCCAACATTATTCATTTGATTTCCTCCTGACCCACAAATATCTTGTAATTATCAACCTGTTTGTCCCTCATTTATTCTTATTATAACTTGAATTTAGAGATTTCAAATTTAGAGAGTTGAAATTTAAAGAAAATATATCAAAAGGATATTTACTCAAAATAAACCTCTATATAAGTAAATATGTAGATATTTTTACTATAACATGAGTTTAGAGGCGTCCAGCGTAAAAATTTCATCTCTTTAATTGAAATATTTATATTTAGTCAATATGATTTAGTAAATTTACAATCCTCTAGATCCAATATAAAATATTCATTTTTTTAATTGAAATATTTATATTTAGTCAATATGATTTGTAAATTTACAATCCTCTATTGTTCCTGGTTGTATTGTATGCCAATATTGTCATACTATAATTCTATGGTAATGAACTATATTTTTTATTAAATGTTCTCTTATATAATTCCTAAAGCCCAATGGTGCATACTATTTGTTACAAACTTATAAGTGTGATGCATCGAAGAGCTAAAAACCTTTCATAAACAAAGAAACCAGTATACACACCAAAAATTATTTTTTTCCCACTCTATTCATCACAAATATTATACAAATATATAGTTGGATTGAGATCCAACATATTCCAAAGATGAGAAAGGAAGTTGAGATATTATCTCAACATAATCTCAAATCAACTCTAAATTTACCATGTAAGCATTATATCCAAGTCCCGCTTTTAATGCTTACGTTACTTCATTACAAAGAATAATACAAAAATGACAAATTACAATTCACATGTCACATCTGTCTAACTGGTCTTCCTCGACACTTATCCCCACTCTGAAGTTTCCTAGACAATGCTCTTTTCACCTCCACAATATTCAAGCTTCCCATTCAACTCATTTAAGACATAACTTCCTCTGACCATCTTTGATGAACTTTGTATAATCGATGCTTCTTGATCTCCTGAATGACAATCTCGACACTGGACTGTATCCAACAGTCAATTATGCAACTGACCTTTCTACACACATGGATCTCATAACATAACCTACAACTAATTCTCTTGAATCCTGAAGCACAACAAGACCCATCAATGAATAACAGATTCACACAATTAACTTAGCGATACGTTCTCTCGGCACCAAAGTACGTTGAGAACCACTAGTTTAATTATGTTCCTTCATTCATTAATTGATTATGCACCTTTGTTTTATAAATTCACGTACAAGAACACAAATTTACACACAAGATAAAGTTTACATAACCACACACAAAAAAACATTTAACCTCTCAATAGGGCTTCTCTTTAACAAAATGTCCTTTGCAAGCTTGTCATATGCCTTGGAAGCCGAACTCAATACAGTTTCATGAGATGCCTCAGGAGCCTCTCCTACACTAGTTTGTAAGAGTGTAGGAAGTATACTCTTCGTTGCACCCGCTCACACCCTCTCATAGTTGTTGGGTTTGTTCATTGTTTGAGGACCCACAATCTATGAGGTTCCACAATCTGCACCAACAACAGTTTTGTATATGTGGCAGTAACAAGGGCAAATAGATTGCACAAAAAGGTTTCAATCCATCTGTGGCAAGCCTTGTTGCGAAGGTCACGACAACAAAGAAAATAATTTAACCTTGACAACCACAATTTTCTCATCTCTCTCCAGTAATCCATACCTTGAGCCATGTGGTCCTCACACATCACTGTAGTGACTGCACTCTCATAATGCTAATCTTTAGCATCCCACTGTTGCATCGAATTTTCCATATGGTTTTGCCATGTCAAGAGGAAGTATAAATAAAGTGGAATAACAGGAGAAGAAAAGGAAAGTGGAAATTCCTTACCAAGCTAGAGAATTTACAACCCAAATACACATCACTTTCCGCCTATCGAAAACTACCAATCCTTAAGTGGAATTGATAATAGTTGTCATGCATAATGGAACCATTTGTTTTATCATCTTCAATGCACAACAATTTTCCCGTCTATGGTATATGTGACAAAGGGAGAGGATTATAGTCTGAATCATGCATATTTATTCATGCTCTATGTCTGCAACCTCATTAACCACCGCTCTCACATTCTAGACAACACCGATGCTTATTGAATCTAAATTGGGACGAAAAACTATATGAATAAAATTGCTTACCCAATATGACAAAGTTTGGCTAGACGCAACACCAAAGAGGTAGCCAACTGTGTATCATCATTGAACAATTCTTGTATTGTTTACAGGGAACTTACACAACTAATATGATAAAGTTTGGCCAGACTCAACACCAAAGAGGCAACCAACTTTGTTAAAATTAATGGAGAAATTTTGTTTCATGGTTGTGTGTGTGTGTCCTAGATTAGAGTTAGTTCCTATTTTCTTAGAGATAGTTTTGATCTCCCTAAATTGAATGTAAACTTATTTAATTCTGATTTTCTGATTAATGGAATAGAGTGTATTGCTTGTGCAGTTTCTAGGTGTAGCTTGCTCACCTATGAGCTGCTAGTTTTTGTGAGTAAGTTTCATTCCAATTTTGTCTTTGCATTTTTTAACATGGTATCAGAGCTGGTGAGCCTTGGTGGTTGAGTTGAGAGCCTTGGTTGCTGAGTTGAGCCTTGGTGGCTGAGAGCCCTTGTGGCCGAGATTGGAGAGTGTGTAAGCCTCGGTAGCTTAGAGCCTTAGTGGCTAGTTCAATTGATTTTGTGACAGAGCATTGATTTCTTGGAGTAAGCTTGATCAGCGCGACCTTGACAAGTCAAAGTCATGTTGATCAGCGTTAGTTGTAATAGTGAAGTAGTGGTGATCAACGTTGCTTTCCATTGTTATACCTGTGCTAATGGTTTAACACTTATCAGATTTTTGCTCAATGCGGCCTGCAACAAGGTGGAATAGTGTTGTTTTGTGCATTTTTGAGGCAGCCCGAGACCAGATATACCTATGTTGGTGGTCCTCTCCAACGATTTATTGGAGGATATGGAGGTAAATCCGTAGATAGCCTATTGGAGGATCTGGAGTAAGATCCGCAAATCGATTACTAGAGGATCTAGAGTTAGGTCCATAGATCGATTGCTGGAGTATCTGGAAGTGGATCCATAGATCGATTGGTTTTGTCACAATGAATAACCACATTACAGAGACGTACCTTAATAAGAGAAATAAGCCCAATGGGTCAAATTACGCCAACTGGAAGTTCAAGTTGCATGCACTGCTCAAGGGTTTGAGTGCGTGGACAATTGCAAACGGAGATGAAGTAAAGCCAACTGCAGCCGAAGGTGTCACAACCGCATCAATTCAACATTGGAAAAAGAGGGCAAATAAAGCGAAGGTGTTGTTGAATATGTTGGCAAAAGACATCATAATCCCTCACATCTGAGAATGAAAAACCACTAATGACATTTGGGTGATGCTCAAGGATTTGTATTAAACGAAAAATAAAAATCACCTGTTGTTTATGAAGAGTATGATTCTATCCATCAGAATGGAGGAGAATGAATCCATTGTTGCATTCATCCCATGGATCAAAGAACTAAGAGACAAGTTGGGAGACATAGGTGAGAAAGTGTCCAATAGATATCTCGTCACAATTACCTTAAATGGCATGGTAGAGGATTATCAAATGTTCATTACAGGGCTTACAGTGAGGGAGGAAGCTCCCATCTTTGAAGAGTTGACAGGGATTTTGATGTAGGAAGAAGAGAGGTGTATGAATCTAAAGCCTCAAAATATAGATCTGGCATTGGTGGCAAAGAAAAATTTCTTCAAATGGAAACCAGGAGGAGGACAGAAAAGCGGTGGTCCATCCCAGAAAAATCCATTTCAAGGTATGTCATCCACTAGAAATTATTCAGGAATTAAGTGTTTTTACTGTGGTAGAATTGGTCATATTGCTAGATATTGTTATAAAAATAAGACTGAAGAAACTAGACATAGACACAAGAGGCATACAAGGCATTTTGTTGGTGAAGATCATAATCATGATCTTAAATTATTTGTGTTTTATGTTGCTCTTTCTGCTAAGACCGATGAGGTTGAAACTTGGTTTGTGGATTCTGGAGCATCCACTCATATGACAGGTAATAAACACTGGTATGAAAATTTGAAGGAGACCAACAATAGTGCTAACATCTACCTTATAGATGACAGAGCATATCAAATTAAGGGGTATGGATATATTGTTGTGATATTTCCTAATGCTAATATCATTCATATCCAGAATGTCATGTATCTACCTGGTGTTAAAAAGAATTTGATCTTTGTCTCTATGATTTCAAATAAGAATTTTGAAGGTAGAATTTTTTAAAACTTATTGTGTTATAAAGGATTTGTTGGATCATCAGAAGCCAGTCGCATCAAGAGTACGAGTTGGAGGCCTTTATAAATTGAATATTACAAGTGTGCCATATCAAGCTTTAACTTCAATGACTATGACTATAGAGAATCTTTGGCATCAAAGGTTTAGTCACATCAACCTTCATGACCTATTTCTGCTACAGAAACAAGGCATGGTTGATGGTCTTCCTGTTTTAAGAAATGAACATATTGATTTTGAAGGTTGTGCATTTGGGAAAATGCACAGGAATAAATTTCCCTCTAGCTTAAATAGGAGAAAGAAAGATACACTCGAACTTGTCCATAATGATATATGTGGACCCATGCAAACAAGGTCCTTAGGTGGAGCTTATTATTTCTTGTTATTTGTTGATGACTACACAAGATATACTTGGGTATACTTTCTTAGAAGGAAAAGTGATGCTTTCGAATATTTTAAAGAATTTAGAAATATGGTTGAAAAGCAGACAAGAAAAGTCGTCAAAATTCTCTGCTTAGTTCAAAGGGGAGAATGCATGCTTAGAAAATTCATTAAATATTACATAGATCATGGGATAGCACAATAGTTTACAGTACCCCACACTGCACAATAGAATGGGGTTGCAAAAAGGAGGAACGGAACTCTAGTGGAGTATGCACACAGCATGATAAAAAGTAAGAACGTGTCCAATGGTTTTTGGGCAGAAGCAATTAGTATTGCAATGTACTTAAAGAACAGAAGTCCAACTAGGTGTCTTGATCTCAAGACTCCATTTGAGGTTTTGTATGGTTTCAAACCTGTAGTCCATCACTTGAAAGTATTTGGCTCTAAATATTGTGCACACAATCCTAAGTAAGATAGGAAGAAATTGGATGCTAAAGATATAAAGTGCATATTTGTAGGGTATTGTTCTCATTTCAAAGCATGTAAGATGTTTAATCCATCTACTCACAAGGTGTTTGCAAGTAGATATGCTATCTTTCATAAACAGGTTGATGAAGAGAATAAGCACAAAAGTTATGAGGAGTGGCACATGCCTTTACTGATTGATGATAGTAATGATGAAGCCAAAGACATTCCTTTACAACAATAACAGTAGCAAAAAGAGGAACCTAGTGATGTGGATACATTTAGCAGTCAAAGTCCATTCAGAGGTGAGTAGGAAATCACATAAGATAGAATTGAGGCAAGTCCATTACCAAGTAGATCATGTAGGCAGGCTCACTTATTTTCAAGGTACAAATATTATTCTCTCATGACTAGTATTTTAAATGTTGTTTAGCCCATGCATTATAATGAAGAAAATTAGTATGATGAATGGAGGTCAGCTATGAAAGAAGAGTACGAGTCCATAATTAAAAATGAAACTTGGGAATTAGTTGAACTACCAAAAGGAAAAGAACCCATAGGTTGTGTTAGCTTCATGTTGCAGCAGGTTATTCATTTTTCATGATTGGCATTTTACAGGCCAAATATGGCGTACTTTGCTCACTGCAATGCTCCATATTTGCTTAGCAGTCTCCAAGTGAAGAAGGCTACTTCAAGTTCATCCAATTGCCTTCAAATTTTGTAAAGTTATCCCGGTATCGCTATTTTTCAGTTAAAGGGAGGTCCAAACAGTTTAATCTTGGTCTCCCTAGATTTAAATTTCCTGTTTTAGAATATAGAGATTGTAAATCTGTCCAAACAGTTTAATCTTGGCAGATTCTTAGATAGGTAGAGAAGCAGAGGAGCCCAATAGCTTAATCTGGGCTCTGGAAGAAATAAGGGTAGTATGTAGATAGGAAAGCGTCAAAAGAAAAATGGATGACGGGTTTGCAAGTCTAAGTGCACCCCCAAACAAAGAAGAAAAAATGCTAGGTAAGTACGCTGGGTAGGTAGTTCTGTTCTGAGGTTGTTGAATCCTAAATTGCTGACCAGTTCCAGGTTTTCAGGTGTCATATCATTCAGGACATAATCAGCAAAGATTTGTACGCAAGAAGCTCAAAAGAGGTATAACTGAATCCCCTTCTTTGTTCTCCCCAATCATTAACTAATTTCCCCAAAAGAGGTCAAGATCTGCTTGACACCTCTTAAGTTCCCTCATCTTCATAACACTGGCTTGAGTAAGGATCTGCTTTACTCAAAGTTGTTCCATATTTTCTCCTAAAGTATGGTCCTACCCCCTTGTAACAGCCTAAGCTCTCCCGAACTTAGCGCTTTCATACCATCTCCATATTAACTACTAGCATTATTATTTAGCTCCCTATTCTTCCCATCCCCTTATTAATATTAAGTAAAATTCCCCTATGTAATATCCCTCCCCCTGGTTGAAAAATAACCATAAGAACTCCCGGGAATTGTTCAGTTTATCAGAAACTAAGAAAGAACCCCTGACCTCCAAAACCACCTCCCAGATACGATGGACTCCTTCCAAAGTATAAAATCCCTCCGAGGTAACCGAACCCCTTCCGAAACCTTAAATGCCCTTCACACCCCCTTACTTGCTCTTTCCTCCTCAAAGCCATTTCGCATCGCAACCTCGCACTCTCATCTTCATGCAAATCATCACCCATCCATTCCTCGCCGATGCGATATTGCGATATCGGCGATCGACGATCACAAACGCCGAGTGTCCAATCCATTCACCTCTCCGTCTCCGCCGATGCGATATTGCGATATCACCGATCGGCAGTCGTAAGCGCCAAGTCTCCAAACCAATTCCCCCCCATTCACCACCGACGCGATATCGCATCGGAGTCTCTTCACCACAGTACATCCAGTATCTCACCACGTCGCTCTGTACCAGGGACCCACAGCTAACGTCATCCGCCATACAGCCGACGCCATGCTTATGTCAGCAACCAAAAAAGCCGAAAAAGCTTCGCGCAGGAAGAAAAATCGCACTTCAGAGCTCCAGATCAAGAAACGGAGGTAGTTTCCGATGCACAATTAGCGCGAAGCGCTAATTGCGCATCGCTACGGGAAATAGGCCATTTCAAGGAATCTTCAGGGAATCTTCTGATTGTTGAGCCCATTTCGCGCCGAAAAAGCCCGAAAATCGCCCGATCGTGCCAAAGGATCCGGTTTAAAGACAACAGCAGATCAATCACAGAGTTTAAAGTGTATCAGATCAAATCAGCAGGCATCAAGCGTGTCAAAGAGTATCAGTTGACGATGGAAGCTATCCATGTAGCGGCAAAGTGTATCAGCGAATATTTTGAGCAGCGGCTCGAAGCAAGAGAAAATTGAGTATCTTCCAGCAGATTCATACAAGGAGAGTGAAACTACTTGAGGCTCTCAAATCATAATTATTGCACATTCAATTCACACCAAAACCGAACTGCATCCCCAAAGCACAATCATTCAGCAGCACCGCATCTGGACCCTTAGGGCCACCTCGTCACCTGTTCCGATCCAGCTGCCCCCAGCACAGCCAAAAAGATTTACTTGCATTTAATTCCAGCAGCATTTAGATTTTTGAAGAGTTCTAAGCAGACCTGTCAAGGTCATTTGTAATGATGTCTTTCCGATATTTTGCATATAAATACCACCCTAAGCAATGTTGTGAGGGGTTGGTTGGTTGGTAGTAGTTGTTGGTCAGTCTTCTTTCCAGCATTTTCTCTGAGTAGAGACTCGCACTATAACTGTCATAATTTCCATAATCAAAGATTTCTGAAAGCATGGATTGCGAAACTACTTGATGTTTTCTCTTGGCCAAGGAATGATCACGGAATTCCTGTGCTTCTACATGATCCAATAAGTGTTCCTCTCCTCTGTGTCTATTTTATGTTTTATCACCTTTCTGCCTTTCTAAGTTGTAGGAAAAAAGAATAGCTTAAGATTTGTTTCATTACAACTTAAGTTCAATTTCTGCACTTTTCGATGTTTTCTTCAGAAATGGTTATGAGCTTGTATTCTTAAATGATCTGGTTTACCCCGTTTCTTTCACATATGAGTGCATGTCTTTGGAATTATTAACTGCTCCGGGATCCCACTCATCCACTTCTCCTCTTTGTCAGCATGATGAAATGATTCTCTTTTGCCTTTCATCCCTGATGCTCATTCCGTACTTTTAGCAGACCGAGTATTGTATCCTGTGTGGCTATCCCGCTCCGTATCCCCTCGTGACCAAGAAAACGCTCGCATGCCTCAATCTATGACTCCATGCCCAATGGTTCAAAACTTATAACACCTTACTGTGCCTCTTTACTCAAGAATCCTAACTTCCTTCCAATCACAGTCAACATTCCCTTGAAGTCAAAAAGCTAGCCTAAATTCATCAACTAAGGTTGAATCTAGATCAACTAAGGTTGAATCTAAAGGAGAGAGCCCTCTCCGATTGTAGGTGGGATAGAACCTACAATCAGAAGATTGGTTTGTGGTTACCTCGGCTGTATCCCTAATAGGAGC
>APFE031203210.1:100165-119239 GCA_000404065.3 Pinus taeda | reverse complement strand
TTGTCGAATGTGATGCCTTAGGAAATGGAATTGGCGTTGTTTTAATGCAAGAAAAAAGACCCATTTCTTTTGAAAGTCGTCCAATCAAAGGAAAGTATTTACACAAAGCTATTTATCAGAAGGAAATGTTGGCAATACTACATGCACTTAAGAAATGGCGAACTTACCTAATGGGAAGATAGTTCAAGGTAAAAATGGATCATGATAGTCTTAAATACTTTTCAGAACAAAGAGTATCTTCAGAAGAGCAGAAAAAATGGGCCACAAAGATGTTGGGTTATGACTTTGAAATCATCTACAAAAAAGGGAAGCAAAATGTTGTTGCAGATGCACTCTCAAGAAAGGATGAGGATGTGGAAGCATTTCTTTGTGCAATTTCTATTATCCAACCAGACTCGATAAATGAAGCAAGGGATGAATGGAATAATGATGAAGAAGTGTGGGAACTCATTCAAAAGTTACAGCAAGATCCCAATACATCTAATACATTTAGCTGGGAAAATGATTTGTCATGGTACAAAGCTCGCTTATACCTCTGTACAAATTCCCAACCCAAACAAAAGACTCTTCTGGAATTGTACACCTCTCCCTTAGGAGGCACTCAGGATTTTTAAAAACTTACCATGGGGTTAAGAAGGATTTTTTTTGAATGGCCTTAAATTTTATATTCAAAAGTTTGTGGTGGAATGTTTGGTTTGCCAACAAAATAAATTTGGGACAACTAAGACCCCGGGTCTGTTAGAACCTTTATCCATTCCAAGTCAATGTTGGGAGGAGGTTTTAATGGATTTTATCACAAGTTTACCCAAGTCCAAAGGAAAGAGTGTCATCATGTTGGTAGTTGATAGACTTACCAAGTATGCACACTTTTGCGCATTATCTCATCCATTTAAACCCAGTATAGTTTCTACTACATTTATGGAAACAATTCAAAAGCTACATGGAAACCCAAATATTATTGTAAGCGACAGAGATCCCATTTTCACTAGAAATTTTTGGACATAATTATTTTCTTGTTTAGGTACTTAGTTAGCTCATAGCTCATCTTATCATCCTCAATCTAATGGGAAAACTGATGTAGTGAACAAATGTTTGGAACGATATCACTCTAATAAACATACACAATGGGTCAAGTGGTTGACTTTGGCTGAATGGTGGTATAACACTTCCTTCCATGCTGCAGAAAAAATAACCCCATTTATGGCACTTATTGGATATCATCCATCATCTATCACATCATATTTAAAATAAAATTATAAGGTTCAAGAAGTGGAAGATCATATCGAGCATCAAAAACAATTTCTCCAACTCTTAAAGGATAACCTCACTTTGGCACATAATAGAATGAAACAAAAGGAAAATCAACATCGCAGTGAAATAAGTTTTGATGTAAGTGACTAGGCATTTCTATGACTACAACCATAGAAACAAATTTCCCTTAAGAAAGCTAAGAAGAATAATAAATTATCACCAAAGTATTATGGTTTGTAAAAGGTGTTACAAAAGGTTGGTACTATGGCATACAAATTGGAGCTTCCTGCATCTTCTCGAGTGCATCCAATTTTACATGTTTCATGCTTAAAGAAGGTTATAGGTGACAAGCTCCCAGTTAAAACAATATTGCCAGAACTTGACGAGGAAGGAAAAATAATATTGGAACTTGAAGCAATCATAGAAACAAGAAATCAACAGCTACAAAATCTATCAATTTCAGAGTATCTCATCAAGTGGAAGAACTTACCCGCTAAAGATTCCACATGGGAGGATGATAATTTTATACAAAAGCATCCAAAACTACTCAAGCATTGAGGACAACACTTTTTTGAAGGAGAGGGTCATGTTAGGTCCCTATAATACTAGTGTATTCCCTTACTATTATTGTCATTGTAGCCCCTTATTGTTATTGTTGTGCCCATGTTGTCCCCATATTGTTATTATTGTGCCCCATAGAAGCCCAATATTGTTATTTTTGTGCTCTTACACTATTATTGTTATGTCGGCTCTGATTATATTGTGACCCCTTAAATTCTTATATATACAAATGAGGTTTCTTCATTTGAAACATCAAATAATTGTTCGTTTGCGTAATGTAAAGGAGGTTGCCCCCTCAAAGAGGCTGATTTTGAAGTCGTTGATATATATTTTCTTCTATTTTGTGAGCTAGTTTCATAGCACATTCAGACTCTACCTTTAGTTTTGTTTTTCCTATCTCTTTGAATCTGGAACAACCTCAAGCCTCCAAGGAGGATATTACTGCTTGTGAGATTTCTGATCACCCTCGTGATTTGTTACATAATGAGAACTTGGCCGTAAATGGTTCAGATGATGAAAATTGTTTTCTGAGAAATGAATCAGATGGTCTTGACTCTAAAGCTCTCATACATCCTTTTGATCTTGAATCTGAAAATTATGTTGATGTAACATCTCTTCTTGCTGATGGAACCTAGTTCGAGTCCATTGAACATATGTCTCACTATATTCCTATATTGCATTCACCTTTCCGCGATGGCTTTGGTATTGTTTTAGATAAATTCAACAGTTCCATCAAATCCACGGACCACATCATGCATGTGAATCTAGTTTCCCCTTTGGTGAACATAAATGGGAAGGATATGAGTCTAGGTCCGATTGGTGCCCCTTCATCTGACCCTTTTCATTCATTATACCCTGGTTTAGTTCATGGGTCTACTACACAAATGGTTCCTACAAATCATTCACATATTTATCCTTCTCATGTTGATTGAAATCATGTACAAGGGGGTGATGTTTCACAGTCAAGGTATGTAGATCTTGAATCTCTTATTCTTAATATTTTCCACCGAAAGTATTTAATAGGTCAAGAAGAGGGCATTACATTTCGGCTAGCTTAAGATGGTTCTCTCATTAATCCTTCTTCACTCTCAATCCAAGGAGAGCCTTATGTGACATATATCCAACCTGATCAAACTGGTAGCTTCTACGATTGTCATTATACTGAAAACATATGCATTCACACCTCTGGTGATTATCATTCATACCCTTCTGTTGATCCTACAAAGCCACCAAGATTTGATGATTCATCTTTCGAATGTGTGGTGACTGATCAAGACAGTGAGGCACTTCAGCTCTCACTGATGGTTATGTCAGGTTCTCATGTTCCTGATGATACCCCCGAACCAAGTCAAATTAGTGTTTATGAAATTAGGGTTTTTGCACATCACTCTTCTCTAAGCATCATCTTGTTGAATGCAAGCTCATCTTGGAAAGCCTTTGATTTGAGTGAAGTCTCTTTGAGCAAGTCTTTCCATCACCTTTCATATGATATGCATCAACATCTATACCCTAATTTTTTTGCTAAGGAGAGAGCACCGACCATTACCTCAAATATTTTTTGCTTATTGCCCAGTCAGCATGGATTGTGAATAGGTACAATCAAATGATGTCTTACAATATCCTATATGGGAAGGTGCCAATCGCTTGACCTATCCTCTACCTGAGACTCTCCCGGTTTATTCACTTCATTCTTGGGAATCTAAAGAATCTAATATGTTTAATTGTCACTCTATCATTGTTCATACATCTAATTCAATCAACAACGTGTTTGTTGATAATTTTCGTAGCACAAGTAGTGATAACTAGAGGCATTCACTTAAAAATCTTGTGAAGCTACTAATATTTGATGTCTTTACGTTTGAAGGGTTAGAGATTTGTTAGGATGATGAGGCACTTCAAATTTTGCTGATGGTTATGTCAGGTCTTCATGCCCTTGATAGAATCTATGGACAATTTCAAACTAAGGTTTCTGAAATTAGGGTTTCTATGCTTGGATCCTTAGGCATCTCAGATATATCCGGTGAAAACCCCTCTTTTTAGAGTCATTGAGTTGACCATCGTACATATAATGATAGGGTTGTTAATTGAATCGAAGGATCTTATCTAGCAGATTCCTTTGCTAGCAGGCAACATCTTTCCTTACTTACATTGGATTTAGGGCTAAGCATTAATGGATGTATGTCATCATTGGATTACTATAAATTTCATGCTTGTGATTCAGTTTACCAGGATTTGGTTGCAGTTTTCCTTAAATGGTATTTTCTAGCGTGTTTACTTATAAGTAGACGTGACTTTCTTATTGTTGTGCATGTTTCACAAGTGAGCATTTTAGTTTTTTCACAACTCTTTTCACAAATTTTAATTGTTGTCATATTTCTTTTTGCAGGTCGAGAACTACTGTGGTGGTTGCATTGGAAGTTTGATTTCACATGACCTGACCTCCTCTCTAGTTAAATTAGGGTTTAGGGTTTAGACTAGTTAGATTTTAGTTTTTACTTATTAATTTGTTCATTATAATTTGCTTTATGGTTTATATTTGTTATGTTTTGTTTTCCTTACTGTAGGTAGTTTACTTTCTTGCATTTTGATTTTCCGCTGGCTTGCATTCACATTCTTGCACTGCTCATTGTTGCATGGTGTGCATAACATCTTTTAATGGTTATATTATCTGACATTAGTTGATCTCTTATGCACATTCCATTACATTGCATCATAAGCCATGTCTATTGCATCACATCATGCATCTTTCTTCTTGCTTCGCATACACACGCTGATGACCTAGACAAGATATCCCCTCTATATTGCATTCCACTACATGAGCCTTCATGTACATGAAGCTTTTGAACCTTTGGTACTACTAATAGATTTCCCACACTTGTTTACACATGCGAAAACCTTAAAGGAATATTTCTTGGCCTCCTCGCACATGTTGACACCCTAAGACGATTTCATGGTCATGCTCAACCCAATATTAAAACCATAACCCTAACGATCGTGTGTGGTTGTGATGGTTACTCCAAGAGGTATCTTCTCTTAGAACAAACCATCAAATTTACATCTTGGATATCTCTCCTATGAGTCTAATTTATTAATAAGGAATATTAGCACAAATCAGTCATGGGGAACCCTAATCAGTTTAAATGACCTATACCCATAACCTAAACCTTATTCTCAGCGTGGTATTGATTGTTTTAATGACTTGTTTTCATTGTTCACTTGTTAACTGTAGATGAGACATGGAAGCTTGGCATAAGGGAAAACCTAAATTAGGATATATCTTAGTTTTTGTCAAACAAGAAACAACCTCTCTTTCTTGTAAAATAAGTTGAAATCCCTAATCCGCCCTGGCGCAATCAATGCCTAGTAATAAGTGGAAATGCACACATAAAAGAAAATGAAGTTAAATAAAGGGTAAAGGATCAAGAAAGGATTCCTACGTAGAGAGGTAATGCAATGAATCCATTGGGGTACTGACCAGGCTCTCTGGAAGTGGAGCAACATTTGTGATTTATTGGAGTGACTCCACTGTGATCCTGTCCAGGCCCACTGGTAGTGGAGCAACACCAAAAAATTATTTTAAAAATTATGAATATAATAAGCCCTTTGCCTCATTATTTTCATCATCATTGACTACTGGCATGTGTGAACCTGTAATTGGATGTTTACTGACTAGAAAGACCTGACTAAGACATAAAGGGAAGGGATACCTATAAAGGTCAAGGTAACATGAGAGGTACCCATATTAATTGTTCAATATTTCCTTGAATTATTATCTGGACTCGAACTATTATAGGGACACTGGAAGAGATTGTTGGATTGCACCATTGGTTCACTAATTGTTGTAGTTGCTACAACACTACCCAAAATTTTGGGCATATTCAAAATTTCAAGTCCCCCGTGTGCTTGTTTATAGCCATAAGGGTGTTGATCACATTTTCAGCTGGTAAATTCCCCCAGTGACCCAATTGTTCTCAAACCCTATCTGTGCCCCACTCATGCAATCCATACCACATTGATGAATTAGGGTTTTGGGGTTGATTGTTATGATAAGAATTTACATGCTTCAATCACCCCTATGCATCATTTATCAATGAGCATTGCTATAAGGTAAATATACCCTATGTTATTGAACGATGGCCTCTCCCTAACTACTTTAGGTTTAAGGAGGTGACACTTCGCTCACACACTTGTTAAACCCTAAATTCTCATGATGAAAGTCTGAATTATGTTCTAATGTACTCCCAATGTTTAACATGCTTTCTCTTGATAATTCTTCTAGTTGTGCATACATTGCATCACCTAGAGAAAGTAATTACATATCACTTCACCTACAATCATCAAGTTTGTTTATGTGCTTTACTAACACATTGTTAAAGAAAAGGCCCTATTGGGGTATGAAAGGATAATCCTTCTAATGTCACCAAATGTCCAAGGTATTGCAGCGTCAAAGGAATTTGAACCCATATGCATATCCTTTGAAGCTTGCACATGCTTCCTCTATTCTTGTCATGCATATTAATTTTATTTTTTAAAATACAAACATTGTTACATGATGTCATTTAACTAATTTGTGGCCACTATGTGCCATGCAGGGCCACCAAAGTACTGCACTCAAAGCTCTTACTAAGGCACAATCAGAATCTCTATTGCCTACACATGCGATCAAGGGCTTTATGAACATCTATGCCTAAACCAACCATGGGAATGTGGTATCGGTGTCTATATGTATACATTACCGATATCCGCTACCCAAGACGTGGACAATGACAACATAATGATACGTGGGATGGTTGCATAGAGGTGTAACACCAAGTGTGGTTCAAGTTTCATTGGTATGATTTGACTAGAATGTAGAAGACATGGGTACGGGACATGGGCAACATGGCATTAACCACAACCCATATTGAAGGTTTGGAAAAATGAAATAATAGTGGGTCGAATCTGAAGGCAAAATGAATCAATGAGTAGTTCACCCAAGGCAACATATGCCCGAACATTTGTTGACAAATCACTGGAGGAGAATCATGTGACTACCATATGCATTGTTTCCAAACAAGATTATACATCTGGCCAGTCCATATGAATCACGCATCTTAGTGACAATACAAAACACATGGAAGTTGTTCGATTAATATGAAGAGGGCACCATATGTGCCACCAAGAAGCCCAAAATGGCCCATGCATAGCACAAAATTATCTATGGAAGCCATGCTTACGCACGTCTTGCCAAGTTACCCATTAAATATTTCATAAGATTGAAGGAAGAGTGTTGTATTCAACTCTCAGTTCAAATCACATTTAGGGAAATATTTTCCTTGAAAGTGCACATATCGAAGTCACAAATAGTGAAGGTTTGATTCATACCAAGCATTGTGTGTTGAAGGAACCTTAGATACCCAATGCATAGCTCATTGCAAAAGGATTCCATGACACCCACTGATTCCATGCATCAATTTGATCTGCCAAGAATATGGATGGTGGTTGTGAGACTACTTTGAATGAAGTCAATTTTTGGAAAGAAACTCCTGAGTGGATCATTTTCTTGTTCCAAAAAGGCATTGTATGAACATTGATGTATGCACTCTATCAGAGAATTTAATGGAATAATTGTGGTGATTCCAACTCCTTGATTTGCAATATGTTTTTCTCTTTTTGTATTTTCATATGTGTTTGACATTCTCCTAAGATTGCATGTAAGTAGTAGCTCGATATATATCCATTACACACAAATTCATTTCAATCAAGTCTTTGATAAAGAATGTATGTATTGATATGGTGATAATCTCTTTAAAAGGCGTTCCATGCATCTCAGCATCTCATAAAACTTTCATTGATCCTGCATTCCCCTAAATCCAGAGATACAAAATTCTTAAAGTCTAAGCTCTATTTTGATGGATTTTCTCTCTATTGTCTCCTACTATTCCATCTCCACTAACAATTGATTTTTTGTGAGTTTCAATCTTCTTTGGCCACCACTGTTTGAGTATTACTTCCTATGTAATTCTGCACACATGTTATATCTTACATTGCACTTTCATGAGCATATCTAAACCAACCCTTTTTAAACTATTTTTGATAAAAAAAATAGTAGTGCTGCAAGCTCTTAAGATAAATCCGCTAGCACTACTTAAGATGTCCTAGGAACTGGTTTATAATAAGCCCATATTCTGTCTCTAGGAGGCTTTTCTTATCCCCTGAAGCATTGATGCTACGGGTGCTATGAAAAGAGACAACATGTTTTTGGCACCGTTGTCGGGGATGGAATTGTGAAATAATTTTCCATGGGTACAACAAATCATTACATACCCCCTGTTAGGTGAGTGAGGGAAGTGTGGGTTGAAGAGTTCTCACCTTGGAAACTCCCCTATCTATATTTTTATTTTTCATTATGAATCCTAAAAGGCCCCATAACCCTACAAACCCCTCTCAACAAAAATCCTTATCCAGTTCACATAATCATGCAATTCATTGTTCTAAATATCATCCTAGAGTTTTGATATAATCTCTCGAGAGTGGTCCACCACTAAGTGCAGTCTCCCTAGAGGATAAAGAAGAAGTTGAGGAGATAAAAAATAAACCCCAAGGTAGCCCCACCCATAGTGTGAATAGTCCCTTATTCCACTGTCAATCAGTTGTCATACCATTGGTAATACCTAAAGCTCCTCCAGGAATTCAAGCACCCCTGATCCAAATGACTATCGCATGCTTCTTTCTAAACAAGTATGTTCCCTTAAACTTGCCTCAACCTCCACGTGCCATGCCCCAGGACTACCTCCAGCTCTTGCCTAGGTATAATGAAGAAGCTAATGTAACAACCCAGAAACAAATAGAAATTTTATGTGCCTTTGTAGAGGCTCTGAATGTTGAGCATCAAGATGTAGTGTTGAGGATTTTTGTCCAATATTTGGATGGGGAGGTCAAGAAATGGTTTAAATCTTTGCCAAACACTTCCATTAACACTTGGGAAGAGATGGAGAAGTCCTTTTTGCATAAATGGGGTGAGAGGAGAGACTAGGGGTACATCCTCATTGAGTTCAATGCTATCAAGAAGAAACCCAACGAGGATATCTATGATTTTATTAAAAGATTTAATAAATTGTACAATAATATGCCCGTTGAAATCAAACCTCCACAAGTCACTGTCGAGTATTATTTTTCAGGTCATTTGATTCAGAATTCAGATTTACCCTTAGAGAAAGAAGGTCTCCTACCTTGGATCATATTCAAATTGATTCCCTTGAGGTAGAAGCGAACTTTACCTCCATGGGGAATCTAAGGTGTAGAACTGGCCCTAGAGAAAAGAGAAGGGGGAAAGAGGAGGTATCTTCCTTAGGTCGAGGAAGAGAATCGCCAAACCAAAGATTAGAAGAGATGGATAAATTGGTAAAGAATGTTAGCAAATCATATATTACAAAGCAATGGAACACGTAAAATATTGTAGAAATATAAACACAGAAAATGCATAAAACAAGAGAGACACAGATATACGTGGTTCACCGAGTTTGGGCTATGTCCATAAAGAAACAACCAGTCCTTCCTTGTATATTATCCAGTAAATTGAAGGGATACAACCTACAACAGATCCACTGTAACACCCTCTTCACTCTCAATCTCCTCTCTCTTCCTCACTCAGAATGCAGATCTACATAGATGCAATACAACTCCCTCATATATAGTGAGGGGTTGCCTTCTAGGGAAAAAAACCCTAAACTAAACAAAACTTCTACCATTAGATCATCCGCCTAATGAACAACCTAGATTGACTAGAAATTGCTAGACTTTTACAAGGCAAATTTACATCTATTTTTAGCTTCGAGGACGCTGCCCCCGAACCCCCACTGGGGACCGCTAGCCCCCAAAGCGCCCAACCAGGGGGCATAAGCTCCCCCGCACCCCCCGTGTGGAGGGGTGTACAATCTTTCTAGGGTATACATCCAGTTGATACCTTTGAATACAGAAGATAATCAAGCTCCACACCCAACAAAGAACCTATCAAGAAATATTATAAAGCTGGAGCTGGAAAATAAAAACCTTCAAAGACAAAACTTCTAAGTTGCAAATTGAGGTTTCAATCCCTAGTGTAGAAAGCCTTCCCTACATTTGATACAAAGGGAAAGGAAATAAAAACAATATCACATCCACCCCCCACTATATATAGAAGATGATCTAGAAGAGAAAATGTTAGATGCCAATGAGTTCCAAGGGAATATGTATGCCTTTATCTCTGATGAAGAGAAAGAGGTCATATTACAAGAAGAGGAAGAGGATGAGCTTGTTGCAATGATGAGCGACAATGAGATTGTCAATTACTACAAACAGGTCACTGATCTCATGCATACTCAACTATAGAATTGGTACGATCTTCGTTAGTCAAAAAAGATATCGAGGGCACAAGACTAAGACGATGATGCTTCTTCCCAAGAGCCTCCCAAACTGGTAGACAAGGGGAAAGGATAGTTAGATCCAAACATTCAAGGAAAAAAGGAGTCCTTAGATTTGAGTTTCCATAAGCACAAAGTTCACAAAGAAGAGAAACTAACGCCTCCTCCTAGAGCCGTCCATGAGAAGAGGAAGGAACCGATGGATGTTAACTCTATAGAAAGGGAACATGTTGTCTTTAACCTTCAAAATGAGCTAGAAAAATTCAAAATCTCAGTGCCTTTATTGATGCTCTTGAAACAACCTACCTATAGGGCTCAATCTTCCTAGTTTATGTTTCCATCTATTCCTGATCAATAACCTGATAGCTTGAACCTCCAAGAATAAAGGCTAATGGTTGTCTTTGGGTCCCATGTCAAACAACATGATCCCTCCATGCCACCTTTTTATGTCACTCTAGTAATACACGACCTCTTGCTTCACAATAAAATGTTAGATTCTGAGATTCTCATAATTTGATTCCATTATCCATAATGGAGCAATTGGGTCTAGACATAACTAGGCCCTATAAGGATCTCTATTACTTTGACTCTAAGAGGGCCAGGTGCCTGGGGATGATCAAGGACATGGTGGTTAATTTGGCCCAGATCCCAACAAAAAGTGTGGTAATGGATATTGTAGTTTTTGACATCCCAATGAGGTTTGGTAAGCCTTTTTCTAGGTGTTGGGGATCTAAGATTAGAGGGTCCATAAAGTTGGATCTGACTTATGCTACCACTTTGGTGGAGAGGAAAGGAGATTGTACAGGGAATCCAGAGTCATCAATACACTCACCAGAGTTGATTGTTTAGACAATGCTCCTGTGTATAGAACATAAAGACACATCTCCTGCTTTATGCTAGAAGAAGTCGAATTCATCTTAGAAGAAATAAAGATACAACCTACAGTCCAATTGGAATGATAGTTCAAAGAGTGTAGCAAGGTATGGAAGTTGTATTTTGATGGGGCAAATTCAAAAGAAGGAAATGAGGTAGAAGTATTGTTAATATCTCCAGAACGTAAGTTAATTCCTCTATCCTTCAAATTGGAGTTTGAGGCCACTTACATTATGGAAAAATATGAGGCACTACTACTGGGCCTACGAGTGACAAGGAATCTAAATATTGACTACCTGGTCGTATTTGGAGATTCTAAACTAGTAGTCAAGCTGATCAAGGACCAATGCCAAACCAAAGACCCCCGACTGAGGGCCTACAAAAATGAGGTTTGGGACTTGATCGAGAACGTGTTCTAAACTTTTAACATACAATACCTACAAAGAGAAGGAATTGAATGATCGATTCTTTAGCCATTGCTGCTAGCAACTTCAAGTCACCATATAATCCTTTGGTCAAGGATGAAATTGAAGTCAGATATAGACCCTCAGTGCCAAACAATGTGAAACATTGGAAAGTATTTGAGGATGATGAGAAAATCAAGCATTTCATGGAGGTCAACGAGGAATTCTCAAACTTCGTGATTGATCAAGAAGAAGGACAAATAACATAAGATAAATCGAGCACATGGGAGGAAAGCATCACATGATAGAATGTTCTACAGTTAAAGGGAAATTCCATTCCACAGTGTCTAGTTCCTTTGTAAAGGATATTCAAACCAAATGATTTAGCTTCAAAGCCTGTTGAACAGGGAGCTGAGGAACACGTGGAGGACTGCAACATAGGTTCAAAGGAAGAACCCCACTTGATCAAGTTATCAACCAATATCCCCCAACACTACAATTAAAGGTACTTACATCTCTTGAAGTCTTATAAAGATGTTTTTGCTTGGTCTGATGATCAATTGAAAATATTTGATGTAAATATTATGCAACATAAGATTCCCTTAAAAAATGATGTGAAGTCGTGTAAGAAAAAAATCAGACAGATCAATCCACTTCTCCTTCCATCCATCGAGAAAGAAGCTAAGAAGATGCTTTGAGTGAAGATCATTGTACCCATGAGGTACTCAGAATGGGTGGAAAATGTAGTTCCTGTTAGGAAGAAGAGTAGAGATATTAGACTATGCATGGACTTCAGGAACTAGAAGAAAGCTTCTTTGAAGGACAACTACCCATTGCCTAAAATGGACGACATTTTATCGAAGGTAGTGAGCTCTACCAGGATGTCAATGATGGATGCCTTTTCTGGAAATAACCAAGTAGTTGTGAAACCCAAAGATTAAAATATAAATACATTCATGACTCCTTGGGGGACTTTCAGGTACGCTAGGATGCCATTCGACTTAATAAACATAGGAGCGACATTCCAGAGGGTGATGGACATAGCTTTTGTGGGAGAGAAAGATAAGTTTGTGGTGGTATACCTAGATGACATCACCGTTTTCTCCAAAACATTTGAAGACCACATTGAACACCTAAATATTACCTTTGAAAAGTGCAGAAATTATGGGCTCTCCCTGAACCCCAAGAAATCTCAATTCGCTTTATCTGAAGGAAAGTTGTTGGGGTACATTGTAAGGCAGGAAGAGGTCAGGATCGATCATAAGCAGGTAGAGGCTATCAATCATATTTCCCTACCGAGGAATAAGAAAGAGGTCCAAATATTTCTAGGTAGGATTAATTTCTTGAGAAGGTTTGTCCCTAACTATACAGAAATGGTGAAAGGCATTACTGAAATGTTGAAAAAGGAAAATGAAGTAAAGTGGGGCCCAGATTCTTGAGAATCCTTCTCTAGAATTGAAAGATATTTTGCAGAGGCTCTTGTGCTAGTTAGCTCAGAATATTCGAGGCCATTTTATATATTTTCTTTTGCCTCCCCCCATACTATCGTTGTTATATTACTTCAGAAAAATAAGGAAGGCCATGAGCAGCCCATAGATTTTTTCAGCTAGGTGCTATGAGATGATGAACTAAAATATAACATATTGGAAAAATAAGCATATGCTTTAGTCAAAGCCCTGAAGGCTTTCAGAGTCTATGTGCTACATTCGAGCATCTTGACTTAGGTCCCAACAACAATAGTGAAGAACATCCTAGTGTAAGGAGACAACGAGGGTAAAACGGGTAAGTGGATTTTAAGAATCTAGGAGTATGACATGGAGGCAAGACCCACCAAGCTCATCAAAGGACAAGGACTAGCTAAAATCCTATTAGAGTCAAATTATCAGGTATTAGGGATAAGTCTATTAGTATAATACCACTGCACATAAGATACTTAAAGTAGGGTTCTATTGGCCCACACTATTTGGAGATGTCCATTCTTATGTTAGGGCCTATTAGCAGTGTCAAGTATATGATGAGAATAAAAAATTTGCACCACTCTTTTTTATCCTTGTTATTATAGAAGAACCCTTCAGACAATGGGGACTAGACTTCATCGGGCAAAGACATCCTCCTTCCAGTTGGGAACACAAGTGGATCATCACTACCACATACTACTTCACCAAATGGGTAGAAGCAGTCCCAACCAAGAATGAAACTGACAACACGGTTATGAAATTTTTTGAGGAGAATATCTTGGTCAAGTTATCGTGCCCTATAAATATTGTGACTGACAACACCCAACCTTTCAAGTCTGCAAAGTATAATACCTTTTGTCATAAATATAACAACACATCTGGCCATTCCACCACTTACTATCCCCAAGGAAATGGGTTGGTTTATTCTTGCAACAAAGTAGTGGTGAGAATCCTCAAGAAGACAATTGTGGAAATTCAGAGGAATCAAGATTCTTAGTTGAAATCCACATTATGGGAAAAATTAGTTCACTCTGAAAAGATCCATAGGTAAATCCCCTTTTGAGTTGGTTTATATGAAATTTGTGGTATTCCCCATTCAAATTTCTATCCTAGTGGCTAAGATGCTACAAGATTCAAAAGAAGAAACCAAGTCTCTAACTAGAAGGATACATCAATTGGTGGAGCTCCAGGAGACCTGAGCATAAGTGAATCACATGGTAGATAGCTATAAGAAAAAGTTGAAGTCCCTGTTTGATAGCAAGGCCAAAGGCCGACATCTTCATCCAGGAGATCTAGTTTTAATGTGGGATACAATAAGAGAAGATAAAGGAAAACATGGAAAATTTGATCCCTTGTGGTTTGGGCCCTTCAAGATTGCCGAGACAAAGGGAAACAATGATCTCTTACTGGAGAACTTGGAGGGTGAAATGCTTGAGTTGCCTGTAAATGGGCAGTTCCTCAAATTATACTTCCAACACTAAAAGCTCCATCCCTCACCCATTGTACATACCAGTGAGACATTGTAAAAAATAAGTTATACTTTCAGTCCTTTGCATTTATGTTTTTGCTTTGTTATACATGAATAAAATAACTCCATACCCAATGGATAGAAGGCCACTAGTCTATAAGTTCTCAGCACCTTGCCAACAAGGCACTGTCCCCAGGTGGAGCCAATGTTCTCACCCCCTCCAAAACATGTCTGCAATTGTGAAAAAGGTACAATTGGGCATGAAATTTTGAAACCATTTGCAATGTCATAGGAGCAGTTAAATATTGATCAAGTCTCCTCCAATGGGTAAAGCTCAGAATTAGCTTTCCAATGACATATGGAACTCCTCAAATGGACCCTCAAATCATAAGTTATAGCAAATTAGAGTTGCCCTTGGAAATTGGAAGCCAAGGAGAAAATGTCTTAAGGAGGAATCCCACAAATTGACAATCCGAGGTCTCAGCAGTTTGCAAAATACCACCTTAAAGAAATAGCCAAGAAAAGAGCCAGCAATGTAAAGTGCCGGGGAGCACCTCTAAAAGCGTGACAAAGGAAATTGATGCAAAACCAGGGATAGGTGGGCCCTTTCTCTTTCCTCCAGGGTGGATCACGTGGTGGAGTATCATTGGATCTGATAAAGACATGGTGGTGTAGATGTCACCAGTTAGTGATCGAGGGTAGCAGCACATGGTGCATCAAAATGGAATTTGTCGATAGCGAACCTATGACAAGGTGGCTCTAATACAGGGGTTAGCCCATGGTCACATAAGGGCCAAATAACCAAGGGATAAGTACGAAGGGTGATCAAGGATCGCAATTTATGGAGGTCACACCAATGACAGGACTTGAAAATCATCGATGTGTTGATTACGATATTTCGGGTGGGCCCAATTGGCAATTAGCGCTTACAATGTTGCAGGGGTTTTCCAGTGTAAAGGTCAAGGATTTTGTCGATATATGGGATTATTTTTAACAAAATAATGAGTCTCCCAGACACGTGTCCAAAGGCCTTAGGACTAAGCGCCTAGTCATAGCCCCTGGTCATATGATGAAAAAGGGGAAAGGGGCTCAAAGGAAAAGGAGCTAAAGTGGATCAGAATGTGCCTTCTATGAGGTATTTTAATACAAAAGTCCCAAGATGATAATTTCCTGATAATGGAATATAGGGCTTTAAAGACGCAGTGGGTCGGTAACTGAGACATTTAAGAAGGACACGGAGCATTCATAAATCGGCATGGGTTGACCCTCTAAAGCCTCTCGTGACAAGAAATCAGGGTCAACACAAACTGGGTAAATGAACTCGGCTATACCATGCCCAGGCCCACGACGTGTAAATGAATGTATGGAAGCTAAGGAAGACTTAATGATTTAGCATGGAGCTCCATGCAGATGGAAGCTGGAGTACTTCCCAGATGACCTCTATTTTTGTACCGCAATGTGAAACTGATAGTTTAATCACTCCCATCCCTTGAGAATCATTGAGTGATTCAAGTAGTAAAGGAAGAAGCGACTGGAACCAACTGAGTACTAGAGAAGGAAGATCATGACAAATCAATTACCCAATCAAAGGCGATCCCATGGATGGGCATGGAGATATTTTGTTGATGTTTTCATCTAATTGTTGACTTGTTTTGTTATCATGTACTGTTTCACAATTTAATGAACCGATTAATATTTTGTAGTTAGTTTTGGGCCACAGAGCCATCCCTAGCCAAGATAGCTAGCCAATTTGACAACTGAGCCTCAACTGAGATATTGTGTTGTAATTACTGTTCAATGCTCCCCTCTCTAGATAATTAATGGGAAGCAACAATTCACAATGGTTCAGAATTTTTGGAAAGAAACTACTGAGTGGATCCTTTTCTTGTTTCACAAAGGAATTGTATGAACAATGATGTATGCACTCTATCAAAGAATTTAATGGAAGAATTATGGTGATTTCAACTCCTTGATTTGTAGTATGTTTTTCTCTCTTATTATTTCCATATGTGTTTGACATTCTCCTCAGATTGCATGTAAGTAGTAGTTAGATATATTTCCATTACACATAGATTCATTGCAGTCAAGTCTTTGATAAAGAATGATTGTATTGACATGGTGATAAGGTCTTTAAAAGGAACTCTATGCATCTTAGCATCTCATAAGCCTTTCATTGCTCCTGCTTTCCTCTAAATCCATAGATACAAAATTCTTAAAGTCTAATATTTGTTTTGATGGATTTTCTCTCTATTGTCTCTTACTATTCCATCTCTGTTAACAATTTATTTGATGTGAGTTTCAATCTTCTTTGGCCAACACTGTTTGATTATTACTGCCTATAGAAACCTGCACACATGTTATTTCTTACATTGCGCTTTCATGAGCATTTCTGAACTAACCCTTTTCAAACTATTCGTGATAGAAAATTATTAGTGTTGCAAGCCCTTTAGATAAATATGTTAGCACTAGTTAAGATGTCCTAGGCACTAGTGTATAATCAACCCAGAGGCTTTCTCTAGGAGGATTTTCTTCTCCCCTAAAGCATTGATGCTACAGGTGCTAGAAAAAGTGACAACAGATTGCATGGATTACCTATAATTATTGTTTTTGATAGAGATACCAGCTTTGTGGGTCATTTTCGTAGAACTTTATGGAAAGATTTAGGAACCAATCTCATCTTTTGTTCAACATATCATCCCCAGACTAATGGTCCAACATAGGTGGTAAATAGAAGTCATGAAATATCTTGAGGAGTTTGGTAAGTGAATATCACAAACATTGGGATCAGGTACTTTCTCATGCATAATTTTCATATAATGGCTCACCTAACAGAAGAACAGGATTAAGTCTCTTCTAAATTGTTTATGGAATGCATCCAAGAGGAATTTATGAGTTAAGGAACCTTGGAAAACAAGAAATTAGAAGTGTAGATGGTAAAGATTTTGCAACCAAAACGCAAGAAATACAAGACAAAGTAAAGCAACAATTACAAGAAAGAAACAACAAGTATAAATGAAGAGTGGGTTCCAAAAGAAGACAACTAGATTTTGAAGTTGGGGACATGGTTATGGAATATCTTCGGAAAGAAATATTTCCTAAAGGGGAATATAATAAGTTAAAACTGAAAAAGATCAGACCATGCAAAATTTTGAGGAAATATTCCTCTAATGCTTATGAAATAGAACTACCCAAAGTATTTTTCATCTCACCAATATTTAATCTTTCAGATCTATACCCCTTTAAGGAACCAATAAATTATCCTATAGATGTACCTGCTAGTGATAAACTTCATTGGGAGAAGCAAATACCTTCAACACCAACAAAGCCAATTAAATCAATCACTGACAAAAGTGTGGTTAAAAGGACCAGGAATAAAGAGTATTTTCAATATTTATTTAAATGGAAGAATCAACCTGTAGAAGATGCTACTTAGATGACAATAACATACATTTTAAAATATGGTACCAGTATTGAAGAACTACAGAAGAAAAACATATGAATGTATCTTTTCCCCCTTGGCAGTATGATGCAGGAGCATCTCCTATTTTCTATTTATGTATTTATTTAATTTAGAGAATCTTAGAAAATTCTAGATTTTGTGGAGACTTGTAGAATGTGATGGAGATTAAGTAGTTATGATAGATTCCTAGAATATAGAGGATTTCTCTCAACTTCCACCAAATATCTAGGAAGGAGTTATCTCTTTGAGGAATTCGAGAGTTTTCCTCCTTTAGAATAAATATCCATGTAATTCATTTACAAACTAGAGAATTTAATTAGTGAATATCATGTTTGTTTATTACTTTCCTCGGATCTGCACCAGATGATCAACTTTATTAGCTAATTTAGCAAGTCGTTAGAACTTGAACCATTACAGTAGAAATCAATTATTTCAACTTTCCTTAAGAATTTAACTACCAAATGTTTAGTTTATATAGGAGTGTCTTCTAAGAGGATGAATGGAGGGAGAAGGAATGGAATGAACCTCTTGAATGGTTTGAATCTAATGAACCTACTCTATTTGCAAACATAAATTTGGGTGCATTAACATCACTCTAGGATGGCGAAAAAAAGTCGAGGTTGGGGGTAGGGGCAGAATAAAGGGGATGAACATAACAATCAGGGGATTATGATATCTGTTGACAAAGGTTTCCCATAAAACAAACACTGAACTTCAAAATCATAGAATAAATATACTATGTGTTATCACTGTAAAACTTACTTAAAAAATTTGGACAACTTACATGGTTTCTCAATTCTTGTATCAGTCATGGTCAAGTCATGGTGAAGTCATTTTTATGTTTTAGAGTCTAATTCATAGGGCTAGAGTCTCATGTCCATATTCAAATAAAGTTTCATAGCCTCATTCCATGTCCTAAAAGCCTCACCATGTTTTTTGACATCAGTTTGATTCCAAAGGATTCATGTTAGTCTTGGTCTATTCTTTCCATCGTTGTTTCCGTGTCTAAGATCTATAAAAGAGTCTTGTTGGTATGGTCAAATAGGGTCAACACTCCATTCTTGCTCATCAATGGTCCCACATCACCTAAAATTCCATGTGTCAAACTTGTGTCAAGGTTTTCATAGTTAAAAACTCACTCTAAGTGTTTTCGTAGCGCGCTACGAAACCCCTGTAGCAGCCTGTTTTAGCAGAGAAAAACTGTTTTTACTAGTCAACT